>JALIZH010018834.1:0-17544 GCA_030522465.1 Rhipicephalus appendiculatus
AGGTTGCATAAAAATTGAACAGGCTATAAATACAGGTTGTAAAACAGCCAGGAATTAAGTTCAGTCAGCTAAATGAGTTTACATCCTTTTTCAAGACATATAAAATTTTCAAAAAGTGTACTCTTGACACAGCATCGTGCATAACACACTGCAGGAGTCCAAGTGCTGGAAATCCTAAATGCTGAGTGATGTACAAGATCGTCAATATAGTGTACTGTAAGGCCTATGAGTGTTCGCAGAACAGGCCGTCCCTGTAGACGAACAGGTGGGCCAGAACTCTGCGCTGCTTCGCCAGAAGTGTCTAGTCTTCCTGAAAAAAGATATCAAATAAAGAAGTGTATTAGGCTTTCTGCATCCATACAAAATGAATGCCCTACAGAAGACTAACATGACGTCTCTTACTGCAGACTTTTTGAAAAAAACATCACAAAAATACAAAAATTGAAACGCTGCCTTGAGAGATCTCCAACGAGTGCAGCATGCTTTTATTATAAAATCTGAAAGATGTAGCAATATGATACAGAAAGACTGAGCTCATTGCTTGTCCATGTATTTCTGCCATGTTTTGATACACATAGCAAAAGAACAAGGTACGATGGCTAGCGTGCAGTGTTGCTTGTTGTTTCATGGAGGCAACTCCTACAAGAAAAATAATTCATTCACCCTCAAAATTTACTGCAAGTTCAACCAAATAAATTATTTTAAAACTTGGGCTAGATGGGAAAAGATATAGATATATACTTATGAGGCATGCCACAGTGCACACCCTTGATTCTTTAATGTACATCTAAATCTAAAACCATGCTAATGCCAAAGCAACACCTAGACAACATTGTTAGTACTGCACGTGTATCTGACTAAACCAACAGTGTATACAGCGCCTGCCTATAAGTTATGCACTATCCTGCTGCTGCCAATGACGAAATACGTATTCTCTGAAAATTTTCCATCCTGCTTACTGCTTGATATTAACTTAAATGTCACCTAGCCAACAGACTATACATGCAATAAACATAACTATCAAGTCTAAACGAATGCAAAAATTTTCCTAACCGTGATAACTTTAAATCACGAGGTGCATGGAACCAATCCTTTTTAAGTGACTCAGTATTTCACGCCACACTGATCAGCTGTAAAGCACGCCAGTACCTATATCAGATAACTGGCATAAATTCACCTTGACGTCCATGCATGAAACACTTCTTTAGCTCTTAAATTTATTATCCTAAAGCACTCGAACACGAAAAATTAATTCAGCACACAATACACAAACTGACAGTGTGGATAAGGCTTTTCTATTACTACGGGAAAAAAATATTTCACAGTATTACGCTGTAAGATTTTTGTCATTGCTGCTCCCATTTAATATTAGCATTAAAAGCATTGCTGTGCTTCCTACACAAAGTGACCTTAGAGACAGGCTTTAAAAGGTGTCATACTCTTCTTTCCTGTAAAGTTTTTCTCTGTTAGCTTTTACCCTCGTACGCCCTTTCTCGTTTGCACAGCATGGCCAGCCAGATTAACAGCTGGCAAACATGCCTGTGTTACCATTTATGTCTTCCTTTCCTTCTTTCAAATAAAGTCTTGGAGCATTTCGAAATATACACATAGAGTTCAGTAGTGTAGCATTGCCAACTGCACAAACATTGATAACCTTCACACTACACAAGACTTCATGAGGGTCTAGTTGGTGCATACCGACAAAAAATTACTTAGCGCAAGAAAAACGCAGCACACAAGGAAGATACACAAGGGACAATCGGTTTTCCACTGCATCTCCTTGTGTGCTGCGTTTTCTTGCCCTAAGTACTTCACACTATGGCCAACCAAATTAGCACTGCCTCTGTGATGAGACAAAAACCAAATACTTGCAGGTTCAAGCTCACTCCACACCTATTTCGTCAAAAGCACAGCATTTGAGTTTCTTATAAATTAGGTTGTTTACCAGGTATCATTCTAATGAAAGAGCTGAAAACAGCATGGTACAGCATGGAGTAGGCGCACAACAGCACGTCCTTTGTGAATTTGTGATGGAGTTATCCGGTGACCTGCGTGCTACTGCTTTCTGACGCTGCAGTAAATTAATATTTACATTCATCAAGAAGCATGAATGTAGGAAGCTTACACGTGGGTTACAGAAGTAAACCATAACAAATGACTAAAGATGTCTTGTCCTTGCCGAACACTATTTGTTTTTTTAACTGCCATAATGTTTAACGGCTCCTTAGCTTTTCTTCACAACTTCATAATAGTCTTATGCAAGACAATTATTTACGATTGTCCCTCTACCATCACGATTGCGTTGAGCTGACTTGCGCTGATGTGACTACATTAGTCGGGCACAGCTCACACATCTTCAAATGGCTGAGAATATTCACATGAAATCCAGGAAGGTTCCAGTGCTGATATATGTCACTAATTAAGTGACAATACCGTAAAACGCATGTGCTTCACCATATACACGCTGTCACTTAGCAGATGATTGTCACATATCGCCATAATTATATCCCTGCAGGGAGAATTTATTCCCACTAGTCAATTAAACTCAACCTAATAACGTCGTTAGACCATGGTATGATGATGATGATAATGATGCAAAGGAAGGAAGGAAAATAACTTTATTGCGACATTGATGCAAATGCTTTTTTTTTTTTTGTCTTAGACACGGAAAAAAAGTGTAATGCAAAAATGTTATGGAAAAGCATTCTCACTAATATTCTGTGCCTCGATAAAATTTCCATAGTTGCACGGCGGAAGAACAAGGGCGCCCAGTGCACTCTGTATCCAGCGTAAATTCTGCCAAAACATGAGCGCCGGGTGATGCCACAGGTTAATAACGCACACAAGTCGACACTGAGACTGAAGAAAAGCACAAACACATCCAGTATGAATACTAATAATAACATTAATATTGAGGGTTTCACGTGCCAAAAACTATAATATGAGGCCCGCCTTAATGAAGACTTCAGAAGCCTGTTCTTTAAAGTGCACTGACATCGCAGAGTACACGAGCTTCTAACATATCGCCTCCATCGAAATGCGACCGCCGCGGCCGGGGTCCAACTCGCGACTTACGGGTCGGCAGCCGAACACCGTAACCATTGTACCACTGAGGCGGCCAAGAATGACAACTGAATCAAATGAAAACATAGTTGGCCTTAAATCACTTATTACGGCATGATAACCGCGGGCTTTCGCGTAAGTGCATATTTTCTGCAAACACGCTGCCGCACTCACGCTTTATGGGAAGCAAATAAATTATAACGCACAAATTGACTTTAGCGAGGCGCATGCGAGCTTCGATAGACTGGCCGTGCGACGTCTGTGCCTTCACAAAAGCTTTTTAAACGCGCATCAGGCATCACACGTATGTGCGCCTAATGTTATTTATTGTACTTTACAGGCGACACAGCATGCACTATTACACATCTGAACGACGATAGGACGCGAAGCAGAGAAAACAGAAGCACCACTTACCGTTCATATTCCCGACTGTGCCGAACCATGTGTTGGCCGGGCACTCAGTCACGCAGTTGAGTCTGCAGTCAATCACAAAACCGACGCGCACACAGCACGGGATGTTGCACTGCCGTCGCTAAATGCGGTTCACGTCCAGCGTCGAGATCACAGTCGCGCACACACGTACACACGCCGCCGACGCAGCTAAGCAATCACCAAACTTCAACAACTGAACAACGCGTCAAAATGGCGAAGACAACGACGGGCGACGGCAAAGTTTCAGGGTTTCAGCCTTTCAGCTGCTTCGGGCTGCTTCGGGCGCGCGCAGTAATGTTTCTCCTCTCCCTGTTTCGCCGTTTCTTTTTTCTTTCCTCTAGCGCGCATGCGTCGTACGGTTCTGTTATCGTGCTTCTGGCGTTTCTCTCGCCGTTTCGCAGCCGCTTGATGCAACTCGCGTCTTTTTTTTTTTTTTTTTCCCTATCGCGACAGCTTGGTTTCGGCGGCGTTGGCATGTTTGGTTTTGAGCGAAAAAGCAGCTTCTACCGTGAGCGAAAGTTCGTGCTAGATGCAATTAAATATAGGAGCCAGAGGCGCGTTTGCACTTTGCAGTTTGGGACGGTAAACCCCAACGATTAACTGAGTAAAAATGAGCATTTTATTTCTTGCGTGTTACAGAGGGGTGCACATATGAGTGAGATGTGCGTGTTGTTTCGACTACTGGCGCTCGGCCCCTGACAAGCACACCCCCTGTGCTTGCACAGAACGGTGCAGAACTACCGCGGGCACAAATGCTTGTGATAACTCGCTTAAAGTACGAGCAGAGCTAGGTAGCAGATTATGGGACTGCATGTTTACCAAGCCGGGATGTGAAGTCACCGAAACACTACTGGCGTTCGCCTTGCGCTCGCAAATACAAGTGTCAGCAAAGCTTGCCGAGCACAAGTGGTCGTGAAAACGCAGGTGTGATGTTTGGGAGCGCTGGGAGTGTTTCAGTACGAGTGAACATAATCGCGTGCATTTACGATCCCGCATTCTTTGGGCATGTCAGCGGTTTTCGACACGACACGTTGAGGAGGCATATGTTTCGTCGTCCGTTCATCGAGAACCCAGACCGCTACGTGAATTCTAGCCCGGCCTGCGGCAGAGCCCCAACGGCTTTCCACGTCACGGTGGAGTGCGCCAAAAAATTGTTGCCTCCCCTCCTTGTCATCTTGCGTCCCTTCCGCACTAAAATGTGGGGTGATGCCCTCAGCATGCGACGGGCTTCTCGAGAGCCTCCAGGCGTTCAACGGGCCCGTGTCGCCAGGACCCAGGACGATCCCTCCCGCAGGATTGATTGAATGAATAAAATATTATTATCATAAAATGAGGTTATTTAGTTTATAATTTTTGAGTGAGTTACGCTGTGCATCAGCGCGTGGCCTTGAAGCGAAGAACGGATACCCCGTGACAAGCCGCGCGAAATTATTAGTGGCGTTGCAGATGCGCACGAAGTTACAGTGGACGCGTTCGTCGGCTTGTCTGTCCGAATGGCCTTCCTCAGCGTCCCAGGTCAAAACGCAAGGAGCGCGCGCATTTGCTAGCAAAGGAGCACGCGAGCGTCTGCCGGTGGTTTAGGGGCCTAGTGTTTCGTAACCGGGCCTAGCCGAGCTATGCCGCAGCCATTATTTTAAAATAAAATGTTTTCTCTCTCGACTGAGCGACAGTCCGAGATACAAGAATGCGCGGACTTATCTTTGCAGCCTCTCCAATGGGGAGAATGGGACGAGTACAACAAGCTGTGAAACAAGCTGTCGTATGGTAAAGGAGTAAAACAGGCATTGAACTCTCTTGCGGTTTGACGGAGTAAAACAGGCACTTTACTCTCTTTTCCCAGAAGGAGTGAAAGCCCCCTTTCACTCCTTCTGGCCAGAGAGAGTAAAGTGACTCTCTGTAGAGAGAGTATAATTTCTTACTCTCTCTGCAGAGAGAGTAACAAAGCTTTTTTACTCTTGCTGCTGGAGTTTCAGTTTTTAGAGTGTATAATGGCTTTTGCCCCGCCGTCCGTCACCATTTGGCCGAAACCGTGGAGAAGGAAACGATCGCCATGGGGCGCTCGTCTGCGATTCGAGAGCGAAGAAGTTGCGATAAGAGAGAAGTGGACAGATAAAGGAAAGACATAATTCCGCACCAAGAGAAAGACATTCTCAGTTCTTTTGTTGTTGTTGCTGTTGACGGCCTCCATTTCGAGTGGGTCTCGTTCCTATACGACGCGATATGCTTTACGGAAAGCGTGGAATGACAACGTACTTTCTATGTTGAACCTAGCTTTTTTTTCTTTTTTTATTTTATTGTTTTTTTTTTTTTTTTTTTTACGAACAGGAGAAGCGACAGACGATGCGCGTGGAATTCTCGATGACTGCCCGATAACGTAGACGCTGCATTCGTTATATTACTTCCTGATTGCCGTTCTAATTTCTTCGTTTATTCTTTTTTTCTTCGAAGACGGGAATGAGATGTCCACGATCGACGGGACCAGTGCGTACAAATAAATATGAAAAAAGTTGCTGGAGAAAACTCCACGTTATGTTTATCTTCGTGCTGTCGAAGAAGGTGCAATGTTTTGCTTGCGCTTGGCTGATAAGACAAGAGCAATGAGCCCAAAGCTCTTCGTCGTTAAATGGCGGTTCGTCTAACAGATTCGTTTGTGGCGCTTTGAAGGCGAGTTTTGTGTGAAATTTTGCTTGCGCGTTCGTCCGCATGTCGCCTCACCCCGGAAGTTTACAGGACAGACGCGAGGCAGGCTTGTTGCCTTTGGTCAACAAGGCTGCCTGGCGTTTTCAGCGGCGTGTGCTTTCACTAAAACGGTTCTCCAGTAAATTCTTCAGAAATTAAGCGGTCATCCATTCTGTAATTGATATTTTACTCTCCTAGGCCTCACGGTCGTATCGATTTTGGGGCAGAGCTTTAAATTAACCTGTTTGAAAGTTCAAGGAATAGAATACATAATAAAGGGCCACTCGCCAAACAAGAAATCTAGAATAACAAAAAAATTATATACGACGGACGTTCATAATTAAAGTTCGCATTATTGGCATGAAGGAAGGGGGGGACAAAGATACGAAATTTGAGTGGAAGTTGATTCTTCCTCTACATAATCTCCTCCCAAAGTCACGCACTTCTGCCAACGATTAATTCGCTGCCGCCGGCCATTGCAGCAGAACTCTTCATTTTGGGAGTTCAGGAAGGGCTCCAGTTGAGCGATGACTTCTTCGTCGTCCCGAAAGTGTTTTCCCGCGTATTGGGCTTTTATGCGAGGGAATAGGAATAAGTCACTTGGCGCGAGGTCAGGTGAATCTGGTGGGGGAGTCAAAATTTCGTAGCCAAAGAACGCTGCATGTGTCACCGTCACCTGTGCTGAGCGGGCCGGACTTTCCCCGATGGGTGCTGCCATTTTTATTTTAGCACCCTCGCGATGGTGCGCGGTATTACATAGAACAGAAGTTATGTATTACGCTAAAACTAGACAGACGCACACTAATTCTGTAGTGTATGCCTTTTATAAATCTATGACATTGATAATACGAATTTTATGAACACCCCTCGTTTTAACATGATAAGTATAAATAATTGTGCCGTTGCTGCTGCTGCTGCCTTCTCGGCTGTCGACGTCGCGTTTCGCCTTCAGACAAGTAGCGATGCGAAGTCGAGAAGCGAGGAGTATAATTCATGGCGACGTGTGCCGTGACGCGTGACTCGCTTTCTTTCCCTCGCCTTGACGATTGATACATGCAGCTGATTCCGGAATCGTCTTTTTTTTTTTTTTAACTTCAACGTCGACTCTGGAAAAACGTCTTTGCTTATATTCATTCACTGGCAGATGATGATGGTGGCCAAACAAAATATATGTGCAAGAAAAAAGTACTGGTAAATACATAAGTGGAGTAAAATAATAGGCGTATGTACGTCACGCGTGGTGTCACTTGACGGAATGTGTTTAGATTCCCGGAAGGCTTATCTAAATGAAGCCAAAGTTTTGGTCAACTTAGCTCAATAGTGAACTGCTCGATAGAGAGAAAGAGAGAAAGAAAGGTTTATTGTATCAGAAAAGCTGAGAGGTTGGCCTGAATCAATTTTTTCTGGCCTGCTACACAGCGTTAGGAAACGGGAAGGGGGTTGTAAGGAGTGGAGAGAGGAGGTGTAGAAGATGATGAGGAGGAAGGTGGCGATGAAGCAAAACCTTGAATGTCCGAAAACTATTTACAGTCTCTTGTCGAGTTCTGTCTCGCGCAAAAACTTGTTCAGCGCCTTCAGAATATCGCGCTGATAGGACGAGGTGATGGTGGTCCCAACAGAACTTTTTCTGGTACTTGTTGCTTCGCACATTTCAGCAGGATGGTGGCCATCGAATTTACTGGCGGGATATATCGCGGGCAGACTCACGAGAGGTGTTCAGTAGTCTCAGGAGTGCCACATCTCCTTGCAATTCGGACTGTCTGCTCGAAGATTGCGCGCTGTTATGCTGGCCGTTCCTCGTTATACGCGGGTAATATCCGTACAATTTGCTGAAAACGGTCTCCGTGTTTCATGGCTGCCTTTTTTTTTCTCCGTTTGTATTCGTCACATCAAAGGAACATATGCGATAAGGTCACAGTTTCGCCGCAAGGGCGAATCAATGAATGCGATAGCAAGAAATTGGAATGTCACACGAAGATCGACGAGCAGCTCGATACTTGCAGCTTCCCGCTGAAGCACAAAGAAGTATGCTCGAAAAGGACGCGCAGGTATACACAGGAGAAACGTGAACTAACAACTGTCATAGTTGTTACGCCTTTGTGTTTGAGCAACGCGCTGCAAGTGTCGACAACGCAGAATCCGACGCTCTTAGATATGCCTTTGTCTTTTAAAGTGCGGCGCGCGGAATGATCCCTCTGCGTCTCCTGCCACGTGGTGGCGTCTGACGCAAGGTGTGCGAGGTGTTCTTTTTTTCGTTCCACATCACGAGTGCTAACTATATTTTTCGAACCATCTTTACGTTACTAAACTTCCTTTGAGAAAGTCGAACAAGCAGCGACAGTTCTGGCATCGAAGATTTCATGCTTTGACGGCATATTATGCGCAGGATCGTCCCCATCTGAGGTGAACTCCTCATTAATATTCAAGACCTCGCAGGAGCTGATGTTTAACACGTAATTCAGAAAGTCATTATTGTGTTTATCGACACCATGATGAGACGTCATGTTACGGGCGTTTCCTCCGCGAAGTAATTAAATAATTAACTGTTGGGACTTAACGTCCCGAAACCAGTGTACGATTATGAGAGACGCCGTAATGGAGGGCTCCGGAAATTTACGACCACCTGGGGTTCTTTAACGTGCACCTAAATCTAAGTACACGGGCTTCTAACATTTTCGCCTCCATCGAAAATGCGGTCGCCGCGGCCGAGATTCGATCCCGCGACCAGCGGGTCAGCAGTCGAGAACCGTAACCACTAGACCACCGTGGCGGGTTCTTTGTGAAGTAGAACAAGTGTTCTATTTTTGCTGGCTTGAATACCAATGAGATGTTTAAACCATATATGATCGACCCTGTGCATACTCTGTTCTATTAACAATAATAATAATAATAATAATAATAATAATAATAATAATAATAATAATAATAATAATAAGAAGAAGAAGAAGAAGAAGAAGAAGAATTTCTATTTCTTTAAATAAACCACTACATGTGGCTAGGCCTGCCGAAGCCATCGGTGGCTTGAGCGGCAGAGCCTGGCAGGCAGCAAAACAAACCGAACGCATTACATAGTACTGGTACCTGGCATAAAATAGTTGCAAATAACAAACGTACTCATTAGATCAGCAGTAACAGGGCATGGAAACAAAAGTTATGACCATTATACAATGTCTATAGAAAATGACTGTGCAAAGGACGCAGAAACACAGCGATGTTTGTTCAACAAAATTACAACACTGGATGATCGTCCGGAAGCATGCCTTCAAATAATTGCATATAGAAGCACACCAGGTATACATATTACGTTTTATACACAAATACGCCGCAAAGATTCTCTTCAATTTGTATTTTGTTTTGGTGCGATAAATGCTGGGCGGTAGTTCACTGAAATACGTTGGAACGTAATGGGCGCTTGCTTGTTCTAGTTCCATACGTCGTTGAACAATGCATCGACATTTCGCATAGCAGCTGGAAGCGAGAGGGGGGTCGTTCAAGCTTTTTATAAGAAATAGAGAGAGAGGAGGAGGAGGAGGAATATAGGAAAGGTAGGGGGGGTTAACCAGACTACGTCCAGTTTGCTACCCTACAAATGGGGAGGGGAATAAGGGAGTAAAAGAGAGAGAGAAAGAGGGACACAGTGCACAAAAATAAACGAAGCGCATGAGTAGATGTATGAATACGGGCTGCCGCCATTGAAAGGAACTCGATCGCCTTATAACCTGGACTCATTCCATATTAGAATTTCTCGCGCATTTGCGCACGGCCGCGACAATAGTCTATAGCTGAGGTGACGGGGGTCGTTTGTACTTCTGAGCAGACCACGAGACGAATGCGAGCAGACGATACTAGAAGCGGTGAAGCGGACGAAATGAAAATGACAGGCAGAAAGCAGTGACGTCAAAGGAAAGAATCTTGGAGGCCATCTTATATTGCACGGATGACCCACTCCCGCCGTGAGGGAATGACATCGGTGAAAAGGAAAACGTCTATGAAATAAACAAAATGGTGTCTTCAAGTCCGTGTATAAGAAGACAGGCGAATAGCGGCCCGCTCGTTGATGCTCTGGGCGGAAGGAAATTGCGGCGTTCGCAATTTGAGTTCGCCGAGGGAACGAGTGGAGAAAAATAAAACACTCGCGGGAAACTCATTGGAGCGTCCCAAGGAAATGGCGATGCCTTACGACGGGCTTATGCGAGAAATGTCTTTCTGTTATTTTTTTTCTTCTTGTCTGCCTTCAAAGTTTTCCGGAACGGCACGTGCAAGGTTATGCACGTCTTTGCGGCGAATGAATGTTCGACATTACAGCAGCCACTTGAAAGGAAGCAATTGATGAGGCGCCGGCAATGAATATGCGACGCGCGATTAGCCGCTGTAATTTCTGTACGCGTCATTTGTTCGTTTTCAATGCGGTCCCGCTGATTGGTTGTTTCCCTTCAGTAGAACGAAGAAACTTCTTATTGCTTCTGCTACTGCGCAATGCCCGCCAGATATGTGGAACCAGGGATCAGGGTGGATTTGTATGTTACTACACATTTTTTTGTTTTCTGCTTGAAGTGGACGTAATAAAGAAAGAAAAAGATTTCATCTCGCCTTTGCGCGTGCGTCCTTCGATGGTGATTCTTACATCGTAGAAGAGGCGGTACTATTTCGCGAGACATTTGGGTTAGCGAAGGCCTGTAGCTGTGTGGAGTGTAGGCTGCTGGTTTTGATTTTGGGATAGGAAATAGAAAAGATGAGACATTTTGGGGCCGTGTTATGACATCGAAACTTTGGAGGCCGACGTCTTTAAAAAGTGGCCTTCAGACGAACATTGGGGAAGAAAAGAAGGAAGAAAAATGGGAAGAATAAAAGGAACGCGAAAATGTGGGAAAAGAATAAATGGAGAGAAAGACTTCATTTGAGTCTTGAGGTCGGGCCTTCTCTCTACCTCAACTTTCGTCCACCTCTCTCCTGCCCCAATGGCGCTGAGCCGTGCAAGACTTTGATTTGGGCGAGTTGGTACATGCTTAGGCGGGGAAAAACAGCGCAAAAAGGACGAGGACGCAGGAGCCCAGTACCATAGGTCGGCAAAACTTGTGGAGCTCACTCAGACTCACTCATGAAGTATATTTTGCGCTTAGGACTCACTCGGACTCAGACTCACGAAAATTTTTCTGAGCCGGACTCACTCGGACTCACACTCACGAAAATTTTCTTAAACCGGACTCACTCGGACTCAAACTCACCAAAATATTAGTCACCCCGACTCACTCAGACTCAGACTCACGGCTCGATCTGAGTCTGAGTGAGTCCGAGTGAGTCGACTCATGAGTCCATTAGCCTAGAATTATCTCTTTAGACCATGGTGTCAATGGTCTATAACCCCAATATCTCGCGTAATCGGTGCTCTTCTTGGCGCCTTTTGATATAGTACCTTTGAATACGAGTTATGAGTGTTCGTAAATCAGTAAGGTCATTTTTCTTGAAAGAGATGACAAGATATATTTATCAAGAACTTTCTTGGAAGAGTTGGCAGGAGGGGGGGGGGGGTCAAGGCACTCCCCTACGTAATTCCTACCTCTGATCAATAAATATTGAAATGGTGTATGAAACACACTGCTTTGAAATACGTGGGAGTAGACGTGAGTATAAAAGTGAGTCCAAACAAGGCTGATAGGAATGTTGAATATGAGTGAGTCTCATGAGTGAGTTCGCCGACCTATGCCCAGTACACTGGATGAGCGCTATTAAGACGAGCGCTATTAAGCTGAGCTGTGCTCCCGCAATCGCTGCAGAAGGCAGTACCACTATTTCGATTTCCTAAAGAAATACCTCTCTCATTTAGGAATGAGTGTATGTACTGTGTAGATGGCTTGGAGATTATACACGGTCTGCTAGCTGGTATATCAATCGCTGTATGGGGGCTTAACATATAGGTTGGTATTACTAAAGCATATAGAGATAGGTTGGTATTACTAAAGGCCTGTGACGGTGCAAATAAGAGGAGGTATAGTGGGTGAGGGTTACGACAAACGGTGTTACTAGCCACTGCTACGTATTGGTGGCTGTCTCGGCTATCCCTCATCTTTAAAGTATTCATCTGTAAATAAATACCCATCACTCGTAACGTTTGACGTTATATAGAAGGCACCCATGTGCTGTGGAGATATGAGCTCACAAGCGCGTCACATGTCCCTTTTGGGTTTCTCACCATTAGAGGGGCACTAAAGTGAAACAGAGCTTGTGGGTGCGCCCAGAGCTTGTTGGTGCGCCCCGATTTTTGAGAACACCAAGGTGTTATTGACTAACCGTGATGAACTAACCAGACTAATAGTAGAAGCCGTCAAAATCGCAAAGTTGGGTAGCGATTGTGTAAGCACGCCGTCACTGTCCCTGTCAAAAAAAGAAAAAATTGTACTTTTTGAACGTGCATTAGTTTTGTGGTTGGTGCGCATATCTCGTATAAAAAGTTATAATAAGAAAATATCACTTCTCTGCGCGACTCCTGTGAAAATCAGAATGACACAAAAGTTCTTCTCTGCGCATGACATCTGTTTGTAGCGTTTAAGCATCACCACTGCATATATTCGTGCTTCGGTTGAAATAAACCATTTTGTTGAAAGTTAGCGCCCGTGTTGTGTCCTCCCTTCTCTTCCTTGTGTCACCTTGCGGTAAATACTTCCTGATGTGTCGAGTTAGATGGAAGAATTGTACTCTGAAAACTCTGTTGATGTCAATTTCACCATCTTGTGTGTATTAATAAAGCAGAAACTGAGCTCAAAGTATCATTTTTAAATTTCGTGCCGAAAATCACCGCACGTGACTTCACGGAATTTCAAAGTGTATTTTTTCTTATTTTGGCAACATTGGCTCAACGAAACTTCCTGAAGTTCAGTAGGTTCAGTCTATGGCCTGTCAGAGGACAGTGTACTTCATGTTTACCGATTAGGAACCATGTACGCACTAGTAGGCACTATCGAAAATCTGTGATGTCACGGTGATTGGTGCGGGAAGTTTAAGGTGCTGTCGCCGCCCGCATTTTCTTTTTGCGCGTTTTCTCGCTTACCAAGCGTCTTATCGCGGCAAGCGTTACGATTTTGGTATTGTGAGAGACTAACTGACTAATACGAAAAAAAAATCGTTCTTCTCTTTAGCGTCCCTATAAAATTACCACTATATGAGAAACCCTCGGCACGAGAAGATTTTATTGTTTCTTTTTCAGCGGCGATACAACTTGAATGATTGTTCGCTGTTACGTACCAGTGTCAGGTTTTTAGAACCGTTTTCCAGGGCTGTGGTAGTGCCTCTCTTCGTTTCTTGCGATGACAATCATATCGTCACTGCCGGCGCATTTTTGCCGTTGCCGTCGTTGTCGCCGTGATGTTGCTTATAAATCCAAGGGTGATAATATGGCTCCACAAATCGTATGTTCTGTATGCAAGTGAAAGCTTGTGAGAAAGGCAAACAAAAAAAGTAAAAACAGCACGAAACGAACAAGAACTGAACCTGAAAATTTATGATGCAGCTTGATATAGATGTCTATACTCGGCGACAACTTTTCTTGGCACTGAAGCGAAGGCTGCAGAGCCAAATCGCGCGTATCTCACCGCTAATTAATATAGTCCCACAGTTTCTTCTGTCTTTTCTGCGTAAGATATAAAAAATACTGCTTTCATTTTTTACATGTAGCTCTTTCAGACACAACAGAGCGCACCCCAATGAGATATTTGAGCTTGTTTTACTTTATAGGTTGTCACTTTGCATTTTTGAACGCGTGAGAAAGTCGCGCCTTTTGCCAGTGCCTCAAACGCTGCAGCGGCGTCTGCGTCGAAATGCAACGCTGATTGCGCGCAGCCATCACTTTCCACAGCGTTACGAGACGCATGTCAAGCCGGACTACTTCGCGTAGGGTTACATGTGCAGATGCTCCGCCCCCGTAGCTTTCGCTTCAGTGCCAAGAAAAGTTGTCGCCGAGTATAGATGCCACATATTTGTCCTGAAAAAAAAAAAAAAAAAGCTTTCTTGGCAGCGGCGCGTTTTCGGGCGAGTTTACGTACTTGTTTTCTAACTCGCTTTAATGAAACTTTCGAGGCGACGCCGCAGCCTTTGTGCAAATAAACTGGTGATCAATACGACACCTAACAAAAAGAAGACGCAAATATCTCTCGTTAACGTAATCAATGAATCAACGCGTCCGTTAATTAAATACCTCGGTGGGTTATACCTCGTGAAAGGAAGCCGTTAAATGCGACGGCGTGGCTTTTCGGCGACGTCAGAATGCGCAAGGCGCAGTGACAAACGCGCGTACTTTTATTTATTAAGGCGAAAGCCTTTAATGTCTCATGCTCACGTCCGTCCGGTGTCCGTCCGTCCGGTGTCCGTCCGGCATCCGTCCGTCCGTCCGGATGTCCATCCGTCCGTCCGTCTGTCCGGATGTCCGTCCGTCCGTCCGGATGTCCGTCTGTCCGTCCGTTTGGATGTCCGTCCATCCGTCCGGATGTCCGTCCATCCGTCCGTCCGCCCGGATGTCCGTCCGTCCGGATGTCCGTCTGTCCGTCCGTCCGTCCTTTTGGATGTCCGTCCGTCCGTCCGTCCGGATGTACGTCCGTCCGTACGAATGTCCGTCCGTCTATCCGTCCGTCCGTCCGTCCGTTTGGATGTCCGTCCGTCCGTCCGTCCGTCCGGATGTCCGTCTGTCCGTCCGTCCGGATGTGCGTCTGTCCGTCCGTCCGGATGTCCGGATGTCCGTCTGTCCGTCCGTCCGTCTGGATGTCCGTCTGTCCGTCCGTCCGGATGTCCGTCTGTCCATCCGTCCATCCGGATGTCCGTCCGTCCGTCCGTCCGGATGTCCGTCTGTCCGTCCATCCGTCTGTCCGTCCGTCGGTCTTTCCGTCCGTCTTTCCGTCAGTGGAATGGCCACACGCTTTCGCCGAACAAACTTTGGAATGTACAAAGTGTCCTTCAATTGTTTTCACTATCTTCAAGGCCCTCTTGGACATTATATTGGGTGAGGAAGGTATTTCAAGTGAGCGCATAAATCTTATTTTAAACAACATAAATCGGACGCAAACTACCAACACTCTAAAGGGACAAAAATTGGCCGCGTATCTGCGTGCTTCGCTGCAAATGTCGTCGAAAGACGATAGTCTTGTGCCGGCCGTACTACTATGTTTTGCCTTGCCTGAGACAGCCTAAAAAACACTAGGGTCTTTAGAATTGCGTACCTATGTATTTTCTAATAAAGAACACACGTCCTGACACTTACATATTAATGTTGCGCCTCAGGAATGCGTAGTATTTGCTTTTTGATCGAATATGTTCACAAATATGAACGCGAACACCAGTTCAAGAGGGCTGGGCGTTCAGAAAGAAGTTAAACTTTGGCCGAGTAGCTGAATCGGGTTACCGACAGACAGACAGACGGACATACAGACCAAAATTTGTGCGTTGAAGTATCCCGAGAAAGACTATCGTCTTTAAAAACAGCATGTGTGACTCTTTTCGGGTCAGACGACTCTCAGAAGAGAGTACAATGACCCCCAAAGAGAGTCAACGTGCCTCTTTAAAGAGAGTCATAGGCGGGTGCCGTCTGACACGTTGGCACCCGCCGCGGTGGTCGTGTAGTTATGGTACTGGACTGCTGACCTGATGGTCGCACGATCGAATCCCGGCCGCGGCGACCCCATTTCGATGGATGCAAAATTCTAGGGGCCCGTGTACCTGGGTTTAGGTGCAAGTTACAAAACCCCAAATGACCGAAATTTCCGGAGCCCTCCACTACGACGTCTCTCATAATCACATCGTGGTTTTGGAACGCTAAACCTCAACAACTGTTATTATCTGACGCTTCAGCAGCCAGTCAACCCGGTCCTGTACCCTGAGAGGAACCTTCGTGAACCATGAAAGACACTATAATGGAACACATAAATTGCGACCGTGCATTGAACGCCTCTGTCTTTTTGTGAGTTTCCACAGCGTCTCCCGTGAGTTGAAGCTGCTTCCGAATAAAATATGCGTTTTATTCCAAAGCCAGCTATGGCTAAATTTAGGGAACTTCTGGAAGTTGACTTGTCTACGCCCTTGACACGCAACACCAAGTACAATAACGACGACCAAACATCTAGATACGTGGCGTCATGCTTACGTGATTGCACTGGACTTAAGGGATGAATTAAACTGCAACACTTTTACAAGTAATCGTCTAATGGCCTCGTTAAACGAGCTTATTGCCTCACCAATCGACCGCGGTAAAAAACGTTTAGAATCCGTCAAGTACGAGTAGAATTAGAGGGATATGCTGCACGCTTTCAGCGCTTTCTTCCTGCTTTCGTACCAGCAAGCACGCTGAAACCTGCGCAGGGAGGGGGGGGTGACAACGGGGGCAAGATGGTGCGCCCCTTGGTCAGCCCGCGTCATGACCTTGAGCACTTTCTTTTCATCATTTTCTTCGAACTCGCGGCCTACTTTCAGTGTTATCGCGAGCCTGGGTACGTGGCGACATCCCGCGGCGGCCTTGTTAACTAGGCAGCTCACGGCAGCTCACAGTGCCCATATACCCGAAGTCCAATGGTCGGGGACTTCGGGTATATGGAGCAGTAATTTGAACATGTGGCATCACTTTTAGAGAGAAGAGGGACCGATTTCTAGCTGACGTTGAGAATTAATTGTAAATTACAGGCCGCGTGCTGCGCTATAATGTTTGGCTCGCGTGTTCTCAGGAGCCTCGACTACCGGTCGGCAGTTTTTTCTCACAATGCTGAAAAAGTTTTGCAGTGCCTCTTTAAGGGAAGCGAAATGTCGATGTTGAGTCTATTTCCGTAACATGAAACCTGTTACCGCTAGATTAATTAAAATGGAGCTATGAAAGGGTGCCTAATTCGCAAATAGAAATTTATAACGAACGTACGTACAGGGACAGCTGAGTACTTCTCTGCGCCATCTACGATTCGCGCTGTCTTAGCTTCTGAACTTGAGAGTATTGATAGACTTTAACGGCAGCAGGCTTTGTTAAAACGCTTAGTTCAATTTACTGTTGTGTTTTGTAGTGCTCCTTAGATAAATGCGTGGGCCAAGTCCTTTTGTTCTTCTTTAATAACGATACACCCAGTTTGAAGGGCGTACATGCACTTGCAGTAGTGCCATCCTTTTATGCTACTCTCCAGACCCATTCATGGAGTAATGGGTTCGATACCCAGAATGCAACTGGCTCTGTAACTGCAGTCGTCGCTTAACCAATGAGAGTGTTGCAGCACAGACTTGCTGCGCCCTCTATCGTGCCGAAGGAAACAACAACTATGGATGTACTTAAAGCGCAAAGAAGACGAAGACACAAGAAAGTAGCAGGACATCTACTTCCTTATGTCTCCGCCTTCTTTGCGCTTCAAGTACATT
>JALIZH010018835.1:0-19720 GCA_030522465.1 Rhipicephalus appendiculatus
TACATGCATCTCAAGTATTTGATCACTGGAAACAGCAGACATTTCACTTCTTTCATTGTCTTTCTTTCCATCTGCAGTGAAAGTTCATTATATGGAAATCATGGTAAAGATGCTTTGTTATATTGAGGTTGAAAATACGAGGATGTGGTAGCGTGGAAATGCTAAATTCGGTCAAAATGTTCAATTTTTCAACAAATTTTTTTTTGCAATCCTGAGACCATCTTTTACACCATGCTGAAATAGCACACCAAAATAAGCAGGATAAGTTGCGAAAAAAAGCATTTCAACAGTGCTGTGATAAAAAACCATGAGAGATTTAGGCTTTAGAAAATGCAAATCTGCAACTTTCTCTTGGCACAGTGCCACCATATTGGCATCATCGTAAAGCGGACAGACCGGAGCTCCAGATAGCCACAAAGCTGCATTTCTCCAATGAAAAATAAAACCAGCTTACTTCAGAGTTCTGTTTTCTTAGCTTTGAGCTCCCATTTTTCTCAGCTTTCATTTTTGGGCAGCTGCTGTCAGTCATCCCAGAGAACTAATAAAGACATAACCAGTTATTCTGTTTTCTTCACTTAGATCCCAAGATATTGGCGAGTGCTGTTAAAGTTGTCCATATTTGTCTGCACGTCATAGACTTTTATAACTGGCTTTCTGTAAAAAAAGTTGTTAGTAAGACAATATGTACAGGACATTTCAAAAGTTTTTTTGTGCTTATTTGAATATTAAAAAATTAAAAAATGAACCAATAGCATTAGAGCACAGAATGGGCCCTTGTCAGTATCCTTACGTAAAAAATCATGACGAACTTGTCTAATTCATTAATTTTGAGATGACAGCGAGTGTCTATCAAGTGTTGTAACTCATAAACTACAACATATACTAGCTCAAAACAGATTTCAGTTATAATATCAGTACAACAGATCATATCTGCATGCCAAATTTCATCACTTTACCTTCATAAATAACAAAAATAGTTTTCATTGCCATGTCCACCCTCAAATACTTTGTGAAAATTTTGTTATATTTAGGTTTAACACCCGCACAATGGGCGATGCCTGCAGTGCATCGCATGATGCCACCAAATCGGCGTTGTGCACGAGCATAGTTGAAATGTCGAAGCTCTGTCTTTCGGCTTACCCTAGTTGCATCTCACCTAAACTATAGGTATATAGGCGAGAGCAATGCATTCAAGCGAAGGTTTGGTTGCAGTTTGCTTTTTCGAAAGTATCTCTGAATGATGTCGAAAATTTCCTTCGTGGTAGAATCCCACTTACGCGGAAAGTACTGGTCTGTAGGCAGAAAAAGTAGTCTGTCGTTTAGTACTTCCGCACTTGATGCTGCAACGCTAAGCACAATCAAATCACTATGGCCGTTACAACAGCAAAGGTTCTGTTGCTACGCAAGAAACATAAAGCGAAAAAAAAAATGTTTCTAATGTTTAAAAAAAATTTTAATCAATGCTGTATCTGTAATGTAAAAGGTTCGAGCACAAAAGAGCACAATCTTTTTGCGAGCACAGAGGGAGCATAATCTATCGGTGCTTGCCCACCGACCGGGACTCGATATTTTGTTTGCCAATAGACGACCCAAGAAATGAATTCGTTGTTTTAGCTGTCGGTTGATTGCGCTGTAGGCAGGCCACGTGCTCGCGTGTTCCCTTTCATAAAGGACGACAGTCTACCTTTGGCAGCGCATAATGATAATAATATTATCTGTAGTTTTACTCCTTATCTGTAGTTTTACGTCCGAAAACAACTATATGGTTATGACGGACACCGTAGTGCATCTAACTGGGGACACAAGGAAGCAATGTTCGCCTGAAAAGTGAACCAGCTCCATACAGCACTTTACACAGTGGGAAATGACAGTTTTTATTTTCAACAGATGAGGGTGCGCAGGGAAAGTGTGATGGACCAATTTTTTTAAAACTTGAACTCCTTGTACTTCTTCGCTGCCTTGGTGGTGTCCTGCTGCTGCTTTTTCCGTTTGTTCTGCAAACACACGAGGGCAACATGTGGTAAACACCCAAACAAAAACACACTACCCTATCAGTGATCATTTGTTCTAATGACTATTTCATCAATGTGAAAAAAAGATGTCTCGCAACAATATTTTCTAGTTTAATTAAGCTCAAAATTCTTTGCAGCGCTATCTTGTCTCACAGCAAAAGAAACTTCTTTAACACAATATACATCTTTGTTTGTTGAGTAGAGCTGATTAAAGATGAAGTTGATTCCTCAAGTGGTCACAATTAAAAGGAGATTAAATAGAACTGGCAGGTTAAGGTTCATTACATTACATTTCTTGAATGCCAATTGGGAGGCAAGTCTTACGCCGAACTGAGGTTCGTTACACCAGAAAGAAGAAATAAATGAAAGTTGAATGGAAGCACTATCCTGACATTCCCACACAAGCTCCTCCCGACAAGTAAAATCAGCACTTCGGTATTGACAGTTAATTTTTTTACCGACTATGAAGAGTTGTACAGGATTCGATGTTAGCTTTTCACACTTTTCTGGCACAAACATCGCTAGAAGCAAAAATACAGCGATATGTCTAACGTCGCATCAATCTCCTTGGTGCTGGTAAATTAAAGGGGAATTTGAAAAATTATGTTCAGCCCTCTTTTTTTCGGCCAGTAAGAACTACAGTTGAAACTCATGCACCTCCATTATAGACAATATTCGCCATAATTCATTATATGCTGACATGGACACTTTACGTTTACTTTGTAAGTATCCAAAGGGCCATTATATGCGTGTTTGCTATATTAAAATGTGACCATCTTTTTTCACTGCATTAAGTGCAAACTGTCAGCACTTCAACTAATAAGCCACCCCAGCCTAAAGACTGAAAACTCACTCAATGCTGAAATGTTGGTGCTGTATTCCTTTATCGAGCGGTTTGAATGAATGAACGAATCAATTTATTTCACCAGATAAGTACATTGTTGTAGATAAATGACGAGAGTGGCAGGATAAAAGCTTCATAGCGGCAGCTCAGCTGGTCCCACCCCAATGTTGGGGATGTGGGACCAGCTGAGCTGCCGGTAACAGAGGCTAACCAGTAAAGCAGGCTAACCAGTCGACCAGTAAAAGAGGTTAGTCCATTAAAATGGCCAGGCAAATCGGAAAGGGCCCAACTTAGCACATGAACGCCCGGAAGCTCACCTTCTGCCGCGCTGCGTGCTCGGCCACCATGTCGCTGAGGTCCTCCTTCGCGAGGTGAGACTGCTGCTCGCGCAACGTCTGTTCGTAACGAGCAGCCATGGCCGCAGAGTCCATCTCCAACTCGCTCGGATCCAGGGCAATCTCCACACCACCCGACTGCTTGGCCGTGTGCCTGCCACTACGGTCGGCATCTTGGGGCCTCCCTTCACCATCGCCTGCACGGGGCCAATCAACAGTGCCACATGACGCAAAGAAGGCCCTGCTTTAACACTCGCAATGAAATTGGTGACAAGAATGTTTTGATCTTGTCTATAAATGCCTAAAGAAAAAAAACAACTAGAGAGTGCAAGCAACGAATTTTCTAATTGAATCAAAATGAAAGTGGAATATTTTCACAATTCTGAAGAAAAAATTAAATACAAAGTGTGCTTCATTTAAAAACAAATCGAGCCCTATACATTAAGGCATACATCTATGTATATTAGTACTATTACACATACACATGGCCAAGTTAACACAAGCAAATACACTATATGTATAGTAATGCTGGGTTGCAGAAGGATTATTCAGATGTTGTATTCACTGTTGTCTTCCTAAGGACTGCAGCAAATCGAAAGACCTTAATTTTCAATAACTTCAAATAGACAATTCTCGAATCAAACAGTGCTGACTATTCAATAGATATTTGACATTTCGAACATTTACGCACACATAAAAAAATTGGAATGGAGGAAGTAGCAGATAAATCTTAAGGATGCCTCAGGCAAGAAAAATTAATAAAACAATAATAAAGTAAAAATAACAATGCAGGTTTCTATAGACTTTCTGCGCTCTCTAGATTTTCATTGCACTGACATACTCTGGCAGCATAAAATCAACTGGATGAACCCCAGAAGAAAGTGCACAACAGTTGTGACGGTGTGCACTAAAACGCATCAGCAGCCCCACAGAGGACACTTAGAAATGTCCAAGGCTATCAGGAAATGAATGTGAACAGCGCTTTATAGGAACAACAATATAAGCAGAGGCAGTTAGCCCCACTTTGAACGAAACTATTGGTAAGCCAAAATGTCTGGCCACATAAAAACAGAAGGAAGTTTATCCAGCACATGCATTCAATATGGAATGAACATGTACAGTTGAACCAGGATATAGGAGGTATTCACACGACGTCATCCGCAAGGGAGCGCTAGCTGGGCAGTCACCATAGTCGTTGTCTCGTGCGCGAACGTCATCGTCGGACCACAACCAAAGTTCTAAAATATGGTGATATTTTTCTAAGAAAACGGCTTAGTGAAGTGCCGCGCCACCAAACATCAGGCTGTCGTATGCCGGATCGCTGTAAGACCACGGCTATGGCGGTGCACTCGCTAGCGCCGCCTGGCGGGAAGTGCTCAGTGAATACCTCCTATAGTACTGAATCTAAGGGCAGTTGCAGAGAAGTTCTGTATATAGGTAAAGTATTTTGTAGTACACTCAAACCTCATTATAACAAAGTTGCATCTTACCCAAAAATAAGTTTGTTATATCCAAAAAATTCGTTATAAAGGTATTTTCTAACACTATATCTATTGCAAGACTATTCTTCATTTACTTCGTTATAACCGATATTTCGTTATATCCGGGTTCGTTATATCGAGGTTTAAGTGTATATCGAAAATATTTCAAGATAATTTTACAACTGTTCAAAACAAATACGCACAGCATGTGCAGGCGGCAAGACTTACGCGGCGCTCATGTCGTAGACGTGCGTCGATCCCATCATGGCAGCGCCTACCCTCTCGGTCTTCTTCTCGGGCAGAATGGTGTACAGGGCTGGGGTGTCTCCACTGCAGACACCAGAAGGATGACTCGTCACAGCACAGCCTCAGGCCAGTCGTCAAAGTCCCAGTCTCAAAAAGTTATCTCAAGCCTTTGCAAGAAAATGCCACTTCTTTGAAGTCTCATGTTTTCATCACTATTGTCTTATACCATAATGTGGGTTCCGCCTTTACTAACTCGAGCCATATGACAGAAAAAAAAAAGAAAAAAGAAATGAAGTTCATTGTAAATAAATTGCAGTGTGTGACATCAAGGGCCTCGGGTAGCAACTTTTCTCACATTCAATGCAGTAATGCAAACATTAAAAAAATTTCTTCCAAAGTCTTTAAAATATGTTGCTATTGAGAGGCAGTTAAAAATGCCTAGGGTTAGAAGCAAACAACTGTTTTATATGAACAACAAATTATCTGATGCAAGACAGTTGCATCACAAGAAATGATTAATGAAAATAAACTTGCTAGATGTTCAAGTTACGTGCACAGATATCTGAAACAGAATGCAAAGTATGATTTCTGCACTGATGTATGACAGGACTTTCCACAGATGCCTTAGGACATGCCAAACAAACCAGCAAGCCGTCCTCACCCTTCCATCTCAGACTCAATCTTGCGCTTTCGCAGCTCAATCATGTCCGGAGTTTCAACTCCAGCTGGTATCGAGCTGAAGCCACTCGGTGTCACCAGACCCTCGGCAGGAGTCACCAGGCCCGTCTCGTCTTCCACACCCTCCTCCTCGTCTTCGTCCTCGTCTTCTTCCTCCTCCGAAGACTCACTCTCGAGCTCGCCCCAAAGAGTGCGATCCACCTCTTCGTCAACCATGTTGTTCTGGAAACAATGTCAACATCATTTCTATTTTGTAAGGCTCTGCGGATCGTTCGAGCTGGTGGACTGGTAACAGTAGAAGCCTGTTTTTACACACTTAAGGGACTGCTGGTAACAAATACATGATACAGAAGACCATAAACAACAGCAAATGCCTACAGGAGTCTTAAATTAAAGCGGCATTTCAAGGCCCAAGTGCTGTGAAAACATAAACGGGAACATATTAACAAGGCTTTATTGTATTTATCAAGAAGCTTAAAACAGTCAGCAATCACTACCAGGGATACAAAATGCCAGCAAAGTAAGAATTTATTTGATGCACACCTGTTTATCACACCATGATTAATAAGCTTTTGATTTTATACAGATGTTACTTCTTAAATGTCAGAACCTTTGTTTTACCGTATTTACTCGAATCTAGGCCGATGTTTTTTTTCAAAAAAGGGATGTGCGAAAGTGGGGGGGCCGGCTTAGATTCGAGTACCATGGTTTGACCGCAGCCGCCACATACTGTCGGCCGCAAAAGTTTACAGTATCTGCAGCGCGTGTCGGAGCGACGTAAAACTGCAGCGCTGCGTCACCTACCGTGACGGTTTTCGAGGCTATCGGCCTCAGCGACTAGCGACGGCGCGTTTAGATAACGCGCCTTTGCCGGATCTTATCGCAGACGCCGCGGCCGATATCCTCAACACCCGCCGCGTCACGATAGGTGACGCAGCGATGCAGTTTTTCGTCGCTCCGCCACGCGCGCTGCAGATCGCGCAAACTTTTCCGGCCGACAGTACGTAAATGCCCGGCCACGCTAGCGGCATGACGGCTCGCCATGTGCCCATCTCGGGCTGCCGTGCGCAGGCGGTTATGCATGCGCGTCCGAGGCATTTTCGCGACATCCTGCGGTGGCGTTGCACGGCGACGGTCGCTCAGCGGCGGAGTGGGGCTACACAGGCGAACCGCGTTGTCTGCTTTGTACTGTCCATTGTTCCGAAATCTCGCAGTCCTGTACCTTCATGCAGCGAGTGTTGTCCAGCCGGCAAGATTTCACGCCGGCAAAGGTAGATCGTGTCACGTGATACGTGATTGCGGCATAGCGGCGCCGGCGATAACCGTGCCCTTTGACACCCCCTCCTCTCCGCCTCTCGCGTGCGCGACAGGCGCGGGCGCAGCCAACGGGCGCGGGGCGCAGAGTTCGCCGTTTTCTGAAGTTTAGTGCAGTCGCATTGGTAGAGTTCTGGAAGTGTCGCGCCTTAACCACGTGCTCGCGAAACGCTTGCACCACACCAATCAAGTGGTGCCACTGCAGCGTCGTTTTGCACGCGGAGAAAACTTCAAACCTGCAAGCGCAGCACGAGTTCGGCGTGCCCGAAAAGAATGTGCGCTACGGAGTGCGCGCTTATGCAATAAAAAACTGGGTTTTCTGCCGATGAAACGGCATTTCTTTCATTCGGCCTGCATTCGAGGTAAACTTTTTTTTTCCCTGGCCTTGCGAATTTCGGGGGTCGGCCTGCAATCGAGGGCGGCCTAGATTCGAGTAAATACGGTATGTTCTTTTTTCTTTTTTTCAGTATCACATTACTATGACTATGCTTCTAGTCAAACTTTTCATTAGTTAAAAGCTGATCTCATCAACTTAGCTCTGCTTTAGATTTTTACGTGCCAAAACCACATGATTATATACAGCAATTGGAGTGAGAAAGGGGCTGAATTAGATGAGAGCATCTTGTGTTCTTTAATGAGCACCAATATCGAAATACACAAACATTTATGCATATCAGCCACACTAAAATGTGGCTGTTGCGACAGGGATAAACATTTCACTAGATCCATAGACAAAGTTCGTTACCAGGATTCTAGTGGAGCTCAATTCGAAATTGAAATTCAGCATGGGCACAATAGACTGCAGCCCTAAAATGAATTTAACAGATGCCTCTAGTGAATGCAAACTTACAGTGCGCCTAAAGCCCATCAGACTAATCTATTGAGCAACACTCACCGTGGAGTCTGACGACTGTGTGCCGAACACGTCACCATAGAGTGGTCTACCCATCGTCCACAGGTGGTTTGCCCCAGCCTCCAGCATGGTACCCAAAGGAGCAACCCTGCAAAGGAACAAACAGGACTTTGGTACATGAACACAAATGCGCAGTTCATTGTGCCTGCAATGGTGAATACGGAATTTTATACTGGTGTCACGCAGGCACTCTCGATCATGCTCGGGGCTGATCGGGACTATGTTCATCAGGATCAGGTGGTGCTACACAATCTCTAAATCGCAATCTGGCTCCAGGATAACGATTTGACTGACGTCAGCACAAAGCTCGGTCCAGATTAATCTGGACCATGTATCAGCGACCATTGTTGATTGAAATCAAGAAATCTAATCCAGACTGTCCCTGATCTCAATCTAAAATGGCCGTGTGGTATCGGTGTTAGGTCATTCATCTTAACGTTCACTTTGTTCATTCAATCGTAAGTGATTATAAAGAAGCCATAACATTAGATACGGTATTCAGAGATGCACAACCTTTGACTGTGAAGAACCTGAAACCACTGTGTTTGCAGTGAAAATTTTAACGTTTTACTTTAAGATTTGATTTTGAATTAATGGCATGTAGTGTCAGCTGATGCCACGCCACCAGTGAAAGTTTTAATGTTGCTAGGTTAGCTGAGAGCAAGCAAAGCACTGAGCCATCGTTAACTGTTTTTTTCAGTAAGCTCTCATGAAAAAAAAAAAAAATAGAGAATGGAATTCAATCAGTCCCACTAAATCTTGCATTAGTAGAAGGACTGAAAGCTGGGCCAGTTGGTAACCGTACTTGAACATAATTTAACTCAGCGCAAGATGACGCAGAACACAAGAGAAGAAGGGACAGACACAGCACTGTGTCTGTCCCCAGTGCTGTGTCTGTCCCTTCTTCTCTTGTGTTCCGCATCATCTCGCTGAGTTAAATTATGTTCAAGTCTTGCATTAGTAGTTGTGTAATGTGCAGCCAGCGCCTGTATTGCGATGTACTTCATAGATTGGCATGCATGCTTTTGGAGGGTAGTCACATGCTTGACATATGTAAGAGATGTAACGAATAAGGTTTTAAGAGAAGTGCATATGCTCCATGAACAAATACAGAAAAAAAAAAAACACGTTTTTGGCAAGGTGATTATTTGAATAAGTACCTTCAACAAATGTTCCACTTTCAGGATATACTCGAGCAAAAACATGTAGAGAAACAATTGGGATTCTATGTTACACTTTCAGGTCCATTTAAACTAGGTACTATATTGATTTAGTAACAGTGGCTTGATTCAGGTTCCAAAATTTACATTTGGTACTGTGCCATGATTTGAAACTAGCTACAGGGATGTATTATCTTTTTTCTTCATGCACATGTTTAAGTTTATGCTAACGTGATAAAAAATGAAGACTCACATCTGGAATTGGGGCGTTGAGACCTGGTATCTTGAGGTTTGGGTATGAAGGTGGCGGTCCATACCGCTGCATGGCAATGAGCCACGGTGGAGGGCACCGGTGGGGAGTTCTACAACAGGGCAGAAAAAAGAAAAAAAAAAGACAAGAGGAATCAGGGAAACAAACCTACTCATCACATGTAACGGGAACTGAACTAGCAGTGAAATTCATTTCTGCATCAGAAACAGCTAAACTCAAAGGAGGCCCAACAATGAAACACTGACAACACAAACAATCTAGTATTCATGCCTACAATGCGTTGCTCCTCTCCTACAAGTGAAATAGGATGATCAGAAAAGCAGGGAGTAAGAAACAGATAACTGTCACCCAGTATCCAAGCACAAGTTTTGTAGATTTGCCAATCAAATGGTAGCATCTAACTGTTGAAAACTTCTTTTGCCTCTTCCACCCTGAAGATTCCCCCCTCACCTCTCCCTAGCACACAAACAAGAGTGCACGATGAAACTTTTTTCTGAGGCCCCTACTACTAAGTAACTCACCGGACCAGTGGGCATTCCCAGAGCAATCCTCAAGTCATCCGTCAGGTCACCTGGCTTCTTTTCCTTGAGCCTTGTCTCGAACTCCTTGCCCTACAATCAGGAGAAAAATGATTTCATTTCATACACCAAGGTAATGCATCCTTTTAAAAATTGACATTGCATATGTATGGGATGCAGAGAACAGTACGGCTAATGCACAAGCACCTGAAGAAGCCAGCCGTCCAGAATAAAGCTCACCTCGTAGTACAGATCCCCGTGCATGGTCATGCGGGGCTTAGTCTGCCACTTGAAGAAAGCGCTATGCAGCTTCTGGTAGTCGATGTCAATCTTGCTCAACTTGGGACGCACTTTCTCGCGCATCTTGGCCTTCATTGTCTTCTGGTCTTCCTGCAAAGCCAGGGCACGACGGTTCACAACTGTGGCCACCAGTACGGAGAGAGTGCACAAGAAAACCTCCGGCACCCAGTCAAAGGGACCTCATTGTAATCACACACAACTTTAGATGGCAAGTGGCTCAACGTCACAACTGTTTCAAAGATTACGTGCTGTAAAGCTTAGAAAGACCCACTAAACGGAACACTACTGTTAAGCCTGAAATGCGCTGCAGTATTCAGGGCAACTGCTCCACTACAATTGCGCAGGCGTTAAAGAGGGTGACATTAATGCAATTAGGATCATGACAGTAAGCACAATGAAGACTGCTCCTGAGAGTTTTACATCCTATTACCTCATGGAAGACAAAATCATCTTATTTACGACATCGAAATTGCACAACATGCAGCACTGTGAGCTATATCCAACTTATAACGATCCCAGACATAACGATCTGTCAGTTATAACGACCACATTTCGGTGCACTTACTATTTTCCTATGCTACCCATTGAAACCGCGTACACATACTACAACCATACCTGCCAACCTAGCAACACAGAAATTAGTAAAACCTTCGCGCGGGGAGGGGGGAGGGGGGGGTGTCTCGAGGGATTTATTTTTTACCTCTAACGACAAGCTTGATCATGTTCTTACAGCGAGTAATCAGAGCAACAACTCAATCACTGTGACCATGCAAAAGCTTGCCAAGCTTAGCTGATTGTCTGTCTCACACGTATCCCAGGTGCTTTTTCGCAGCAATGTGGACCTTGATGTCGGTCCGAACTTGCCACCATGCCAAATGTTCACGTCACAGGCACACGTGGTGCAAAAACCAAACTTCTCTTTCTTCGACGGCACGAAGCATGGCAATTCCGTCGTGTTCGCGTATGCGCTGTTTACATTTCGAACGGGGGAGGGACGCAGTAGGCGCGCCGATTTACCTCACCGAAAAAGGAGGGGGTGGACGCTCCCGAATAGCCCTGTAAGCGTGAACATTGGCGTTGCGGTCTTATAATGGCTGATAAACAACGCAGGTAGGGTTTCCCAACTACAGCAGAATCTCGGTGATACGACCTGAACGGAAGCGAGAATATTCGTATCGACCGAAATTTCGCATAATTCGCATAATGAAAAGACAAGCAAAATCTGTTTTCAAACCACAACATACACACAAAACATCTATTTCCATCATAAGAACTCTTGTATGTCCTTCTGGGATACACGTGAAAGGACCAATAAGGGACGCCGGCTGCCCCGAAAGTGCATGTCTTGAGGCCAACTGAAAACTAAGTGGCCAAGTCCGTTCCACCATAATCATAAGTGAAGATCGACAGGAACGCCGAAATGCTTCGTGCTTTTTTTTACGACTTTATTGCCTTTAATCTACGGCTGCGTTAGCCACGTACCTTCGGAGCCCTAAGTCACTCGATGATCGCGCAGTGACCGCAGTTTCGTGCGCGCGCGGTGGTTGTGCGAAAAGGTAGTTCCGTTTTCAATCCGCCTGCGCTGGCCGCACACGTGGCTTCTAAAGCTAAGTCGTTTGTTGCTATCTATCATTGCATCTGCTGCGGTTTTGTGCGCAGAGCTTGCGGAAAGCCGCGTCACTTTGACTGGGTAATACGGGCGTGCACTTTCGGAGCTTCAGCTACGTCGTCGCCATAAATGATCATGCCAAGAGCGACTGCGGTGTCGTCAAGCTGTTGTGGCAAACAATAGCCACAATTCTGACAGTGTGTGCACTAGCTACGCGCGTACTTCCGAAGCTTCCAGCATGCTGCTCTTGGCCATCGCTTGACAGCTTGGTACCAAAGTTCGTATCACCACCGCGACTGAAAAGCGTCCGGAACATCCGAATTTTTGGCCCACTGGACACAGTGGAATTCAGCTGGGGAATATCACGGGTGCGTATCAGCCGTTTTTCGTATCACCGAGATTCTACTGTACGTTTACATCAACGCCTCCTAAATTGATTAACATAATGCGATGGTTTTTCAAAAAGCCTGAATCAGATTGGGTTGGATTTTTTGTCAATGCAGCCCAATTTCGATTTCCGGGAGATCTTCCTGCCAACCACACAAACGTAAGAAATGATCGAAATCCTGGAGCCTCCTGGAAAGTCCGGGATACTTTGCAGGTATGTGTGTACGATTTCAGGAACACTTAGAAGTACTGTCGCGGCTTCGGAGCCTGCCATTGCATTGCGAATCCATTACAGCTTATGGCACGTTCGGGTGGTCGTTTGAAAGCGCCGGACTGTGTTTAAAAGTGGTGAACTCAACTCTACAACGAGAACAACCAGATATCAAAGACATTTTCCACCTTCCTTATCATGTATTGGCTCTAATATTTTTAGTGGTGATGCTTGGTTCCTATTTTACATGAATTTTCTAAAGCCTCTGGAGTGCCCGAAAGCGACCAGTAGAATGGACCATTAAACACAGCAATCCCTCAGCGTTGAACACGGCAGCCGGTCATACGACGACACACACAGTGATGTCATAACCACCAGCCTGCGCAAAATGCCCACTGCCACATGTCTGCGGATACGCCGAGGTAGTATGGGCGTAGAGAAAGGAAAACTTATCTATGGTATGTAGGCTTGTGCGAATAGTGATTTTGGTCGAATAATTTCGACCGAATTCGAATAGCATATATCACATATGATAAATAAAAATGGGCATATTTGTAATGACCCAATTAACCTGCCCAGTATTTTTTTTAAAAAAATTGAAACAAGGCCTGTGCAAATGCCATTCTTTTTTGGTTCAAAGAAAGTGGAAACAACTTTGAATAGCAGCAGGGTTTGACTTTCGGAAGAATGCAAGTGTTAACCTGTAAAATATGTTACAGTTTAAAATTTACTATACTTAGAGCATATAAGACTGTGTTAACAAGCTTTTTAAACTTAAAAAAATGATGAATCGACGTTAGGGTAATATGTTTATTTAACCTTAAAGTGGGGCTTCGCGGCAGTGCGAATTTCCCCCTGGGTAGGTGTTTTCATGGCTTAGCACCCGTTCGCTGCAGTGAAACCACCTTTACAGTGGGTTACATGCGGTCTAATATACACCTGGATAGGTGCTTTCACGGCTTAGCACCCTTCCAATGCGGTGAAACCACCTTTACAGGGGGTGACATGTGGACTAATATACACCTATTCGTTCATTTCGAATACTTCGAAATTTTCCACCAATTTAAATTCGAATCGAAGCGAATTCGAATACAGTAATATTCGTTCGAATATTCGTTCGAATATTCGAGGCATTCGAATATTCGCACAAGCCTAATGGTATGCATTCGTAGCCATAAAGACAACAGAAGTCATTAAATTGCCTAAAGCTAGCCACTCTGCTAAATGATGAAGCTGCCACTGATGATGATAACAAGACTACGCACTGTCCTCTCGTAGCAGCCGTAGCAGCGGAACGTACAATAAGGCCGTTTTCATGGCCTCCGCGACTCACTACGCCAGCGTGCCGGAGCTAATCGCGGAGGCCACGTTGTTTTCATAGAATTTCAGCTTTATTCTATCGGAAATAAAATATTTTACGTAAAATTTCAGGCAAGATTCGTAAAATCGTAAGCGAGGTCGAAATTCGTACATTTTACGGAAAATTCGGAAGAGTTGGCAGGTATGTATAACGAACATTTTTCAAAGCCTCCTACTTTTACAACGAACACTTCCAACATGGTCGCGGTAAAAAATATGGCGCATACGAAGCGAAAAAAAAGTTAAAACAGGCATTTTAAAGCATGTGAGAGGTGCACTCGTGTGTGCCCCGCTGCAGTTTACTTGAAGGTGTGTGCAACAATAAAAGTCGATGCACAACTTCACTGTCAGCAGACCTTTCCATTACAGTGTAAAAGCATTTACCTGTATTACGCAGTGTTGATGCAGGTCTCAGTGCAGTGATGTTTGTAAGCATTACGTGTGCTAATTTCCCCGCACTTGTAATGTGTGCTGAAGATGCTGCTGCTTGGCACGCAACAAGATCACTGTACAGTAAAACCTCGTTTATCCGGATCTCGTTAACTCGGAAATTCGGTTAGCTCGGACTCGCGGCGCGGTCCCGGCAAAACTGTGTATGCTTCAATGGTGTCAGATGCTCATTAATTCGGAGGGATTTAGCCGCGCGCCGGTTAACTCGGACAACTCCGGAGAGCCCAATCGGTACTTCATGCTTAGAATCGCGCGATCTCGGCGGCTTGGAGGCACAAGCCCGCTTGCCGTAACCGACGGCGGAACCGGGAGCTTTGGAGAAACCGAAACCGAACGAACAACTGCGGCAGAATATGATCATGATGATAGTGAATGAGGGGGAAGCGGCTAGGTGGCGCTAGTCACCACCCGGCGGAAGCGCATCCAGTGTCAATTAAAAGTGCAATGGCGGCACGCACGGACGACGGGACGGTTTACGCTGCTGGTTTCTTTGTGTTGTGACTTCGAGCGTAGGTGCGAGCTCGTGCACGTTACGTTCTCCGGCTGTGCTTGTGCGCGTTGCACCACCGTCGCGCTTCACAATGATGGCACGACCGTCACCGGAGTGAAGCGGCCACAGCAGCCAGCGACAGCGAGCGTGCGCACCACCACCTGATGGGGTTGAAGAAAATCATTCTAGCACCAATTCCGACGACGAGGCGGACGAAAATAACGCAGATTTTCATGAAATAAAGGTTTGTCTGTGCCGAGTACATTTTCCTTTTGTTTTCATGGTCCATTCGATAATCCGGAATTCGGTTAACTCGGACATTTTCTCCGGTCCTGTGAGATCCGGGTTAACGAGGTTTTACTGTAATGACAAGCTAGAAACAGATCCCAGACTTCCGGACAATTCTTCTTGTCACAATGAAGGGGAGGCTGTGAAAGTGCACAATGAAGACTGCTCCCGAGAGGTTTACATCCTATTACCTCATGGAAAAGAGAATCATCTTATTTACGACATCGAAATCACGCAACATGCACCACTGTGAGCTATATCTGGTATTTTTTTTTCCCCTGCTTTTCTCTGCCTCATCTACAAAAGTGTGGAACTGTCACACATATGACTTGCGCTTCCTAGGTACCTGTTCGAAGAAATGAGAAGAGCAGTCAAACGTAGCCAGATTACGCGGTGCAGTAAAACACGTGCGAAGCTCTCTTCCCAAGCTAACCCTTCACTGCCACAAAAAGATTGTTTACGAATATGCCAGGCTACAAATGGCAAGCGAGACATCAAAAACACCATTCATTTGAATTGAGCAACCACATGTGATCTAGTTCCCACTGACTGTGGTCAGAAAGCAAAAGGTTTGAACCAGTAAATAAATGTTAGACCGTTACTATTTTAGCAAGATGCCAGGGTGAAAACACGAACAGTATTGTTAATAGGAACATCTAGCAATGCTAGGTGTTAAGGGGGGACGCGGCTTTCGTATCGCGAAAAATGGCCAAAAAATCGATTTTTTTTGAAAATCAAGTTTTCAGTTTCTGGAACCCTTTTTCTATCTGATTCCAAAATATCTACTCTGAAAACCGTGCCGAAGTGCCTCGAAAAATTTGTTACGCCATCCTAGGTGGCGGAAATTACTCTGGAAATCGCGAAAAAAACGGCAATTTTCAAAAAATTATAGCTTCGCAATGGCGCGGCCGGGAGCCGTCGTCTTGGGCTCGTCGGAAAGAGCATTTCTCCGTGTTCAAATTCCCCGCTTCAGCTGGCTCCTCCATTCAGAAAGAACCGCGCAAAAAGCAAATACTTGAGAGACGTTACGAGGCCTCCGATTGGCCGCGTCCGCCATGTTGCCCCAGCTCGCCTCGCCATTGGTCCGATGCGCGCTCCGGGAGATGATCGTCTGCTGGTTGTGCGTCGCGAGGACACGGCTGTCGAAAATCGCGCTACTTGGTGACGTGTTCACGGCTCGGCGATCACTTAAAATATAATTACACTTCAGTTAGGAGCTGCAAGCGGATGCGTAACCAGATTACGACGGCGCGCCGCGCTCGTAGACCGCGCGTCCGACGCTCGGAGTCGTCACTAGGCCTAGCTCCGCTGACGGCGAGACGAACGTTGAACTTTGCGGGCAAGAACAACGCGCTAGCGCACCCGTGGCAGCGTGCTACTTCGCAAGCAACGAAGCAAATCGCTCGCCGGCTCCTCGGGACCGCGAATGGGCATTTTACGCATCGGCAGCGTCACCCACAGTCAAGCTCGCCAGACCCCACGGCCAAGGATTGCTCGGAACAGCGGCTAGCAATTTCGCGCGTCGGCACTCGAGAATGCGATCCGAAGCACAGTGCGCGCCGATTTTTCGTCATCGTAGCCACGCATTTCGCGCATCGTCACCGAACGCCGCCGTCAAGCACATCACGCGCCGGCTCCACGGACCTCGGCCCGAGCACTTCGCGATCATAGGGTGCTGTCGATAGGCACTAGTGATGCGATTAAGACGTGTTTCGAGCCGTGCTTGGTATCGCCGCAAGCGTCTATGAATGTTCTGAAACAATGAAAGCCTCGTAGATTAGCGTTTCCGCGACCGGCCGTATGATGCGTTTCACAGGCTATATGAGGCTGTCATGGTGTGAGCCATTTTCTATCACAATAAAATTATTCAATGATTATTTGTAATCAAGAAACAAGACTATTGATTACTCTAATGAGAGCTTGAACACAAGATGAGGTGTAATCATTTCAGTGTATGGCCTCATTAGATTACAGTATTTTTTTTTTGTGTTATTTAACACACCACTCCTCCATACAGACAACTTGGTTTGAATTCCATACTTCTTTGTAGATCTAAAAAGGAGGTTATGAAAAAAAAGAATGAAAGGGAAACAAAGGCACACAAGAGAGGCCACATGTCCATGAAGTAAAATATCACAAGACAAAACCAAATATCTCAATTTTTAGGTGTTTTATAGAAGTAAAGAGAAGGTGAAACTTCAAACGCAGTTTTCTCAATACTGAAATACGAAAAAAAAAGGCATCAAAAGCACACCAAAGCAAGCATCAAATGCCTAAGAGGCCCCGCATCACAAAGGACACCAAGAACTATGCTCCTGGTGAATTTTAGATTAGTGGAGGCAAGATGAAACTTCTTGAGCCGTTTTCTCAAAAGTGTCTTTTTGCATGCCTGCCGAGTTCTTGCAGCCATTTTCTTCATAACCGTTTGGCCTATCTTGACTCTGTTTCTTTTGTCATGTTCCTTAGACCACAGTGTATGTCGTGACACGCTTTCTTTCTTAGTTTGATTCTTTATAATTTTAAGTAGGCAAGGTGAAACTTCTTGAGCCGTTTTCTCAAAAGCGTCTTTTTGCATGCCTGCCGAGTTCTTGCAGCCATTTTCTTCGTAACCATTTGGCCTATCTTGTCTCCGTTTCTTTTGTCATGTTCCTTAGACTATAATGTATGTCGTGACATGCTTTCTTTCTTAGTTTGATTCTTTATAATTTTATGATGTGACTAGTTGTTCATCCCTGGAGCGTGCCTAATGTGAAGGTAGCAAAAAGAATCGCAATGCAAGAATTTTGTGTAGTAAAAAAAATAAAGCGGGAATCTCGAGATACTCAGCATGCACTCAGCTGTGCAGCGAATATTCACCTAGCCTTCTAGTGCATTTTTTAAACATTCCAGGCTTTGCGCGAAATGCTAAGGATTACAAAAAGGAAAAAATTTAATTTAATAAAAATTTCTAAAGATATCTCTCTGAAACTTCTCTGGAAGCATCAAGGAGACATGCTTACTATTTGTGCCAATTTTCATCAACATCCGTCAAGTTTTAAGAAAGTCCGTCTTCCAAAGCCACGTCCCCCCCTTAAAGTAAATGGGTCACGTCTCTCACCTTTTCCTGAAGGGCCTGCCGCATCTCCATGATGCCAGTCTTCTTGATGAAGCCAGGCAGGTCGAAGGGCGGCTTCTCAATGCCCCTCTTGCCCTGCAGGTACTTGCGCTTGAAGCACCAGTGGCGGGGCACTGGCACTGTGTTGCGCGAGGACTGCAAGGAACAACAGAATGACGACATTTAATGAGCTGGCTTTCAAGCAACAAATGTTTCCATCGGAAATGTGGGAAAATGTATGAAAATTGCGTCACACACACAAAAAAGATCATGCATAAAAAAAACCTACATCAGGCGTTGCTCATATGAGCAGGACAAAAAGCGAGATTTTCCTCTCTGCCAAGGAAATAGGCAGCATCTTGTTTTCTAATGCGACAATATTCTCACATTTCCTCGTGTTTCTGTAATAAATATTAGTTGAAAGTCTCATCTCTATGGTCCATATTTTTTTACCCCACTGTATTTAACTTGTATCCCCAACATACCCACTGAATTACCTTCCTTTGCAAGAGTGAACTATCACAAAGTGAAAAAAGAAACCACCACCAGATTCAGTTGCATTAAACAAAGCCCTCCTGCCAAACTATTTCTTCTCTTTGCTCAGTGCCGGTTAACCAACTGGGCTTCGTCCTGGTTCAAGATGGCAAGTGGAGTAACTTGGTTGAAGTTCATTTCTTTGATTCTTGAAACAGCAAGTTACACAGGACATACACAGAGGTGTGCACAGGACATATCCTGTGCACACCTCTTGTCTCCTGTCTAGTTATGCGCTGTTTTAAAGAAATTATCTATGCTGGTGTGTACAGTACCTTTAGGTGGAGGAGCAGCACTGGGTCCTTGGCGGTCACATCGTGCATCTCCACCAATTCTGGCCGGGTAACCTTCTGCAATGCAACAGAAGCAGAGAGAAACAACTTAGAAACGTGCAGCATTAGCCAATTTGTTTCTCTTCCACAAGACCAAGAGATATTCAGCTGGCTCGGTTTTGCCTTCAGCGCGCTGCACATGCTTCTGTAGCCTTTTGTTTCAGACAAACGGTGCCACTGGCAAGTACAAGAAGCAGCAAGTGCTGAAGCTTTGTTCATGGATGTTCGTTTCCGAGGTAAAAGTAAGTATAAACCAGAAGAGTAACAAGAGAGAATATTTTTTGAAACTGAACAAAATGATTAATGCCATTTCACGTCATCCAAGAAATTTTATATGGGCAACATCGGTAGCCACCATGCAAAATATTTTTTTGAAGCTCCACAATGCCGATTTTAATGTTATGTTTACTCACACTCACAGAAACATTCTCATACGTATGCAGTTATATTGCTCTTGACTGCAGTTTCTCCTTTTCCAGCATATCCGTTTTATCATATAAATGCACAAGAGACACCTTCACTGTTATCGAATTAGCAAAACAAAGCAAAAAAAATCCTCATCGCCAGTATCAGGGTGCAGCTCTGAGAATACAGCACTGCGGAATTAAAGCAACACTTCTTAAGAACACTCAATTTCCAGTAAAGAACAGCTGCAGTAAGGCAAATAGAATGTAAGTTAAGAAATTGTTATCTCTGGTACCCACATTAGTGGGACTTTGAAACAGTTTTGACCGTTGTGTACTCAAAACCCAGTAGAAGTTATTGCAAGAATGGCTTACTCTAGTTGTGGTGTAACCACTTACATAACCATAATTTGAAAGAAAAAAAAACTTTCAGAAACAGCCATGCTCTCACTTTAAGAGAGCCAATGTAAATAGGTGAGCATGAGAACTG
>JALIZH010018836.1:0-12300 GCA_030522465.1 Rhipicephalus appendiculatus
CGCCATCGAGTCATCTTAGGCGAATTAATAAGGGGCCCTGCGACTTTTTTAACGCGATAGCGTTAAAGAGCTCGTTTCGCAGAAATTCCGGCGTCGGCGTCGGTGTCGGCGTTGGCGTCGTTGGTTGTGAGCGAAAAATCATCATCTTGTCCGTGACCGAAAAATCGAGAAAGATGCAAATAAAATAAATAATAAAAATTTTAGGGTCCGAGTGAAGATCGAACCCGGGTCGTCTGCGTGGCAAGCAGGTGTTCTACCAGACAGCCATGCCTCTGCTTGGAAATACTGTGAAAATAACTTCCTCTGCTTGGAAATGCAATGAAAATAACTTCCATGCTTCGCAAACGCAAGCGTCCTTTATATAGGCGTCGCAATATAACATGTAATATCCCAGGAATATTGCGTGGTACAAGCATACATTGCCATCGGGCGTCAGAATATGTGACTATCATAACGATTCCATAGTTTAAAGCCAGCCACCCATTACAAACGGCACACACCTTACTGCGCGTATTCCCTTAACACCACGTAGTGCATATCAAGTTGGGAAACATTTCCCACATTTGCCGCGCATAATTTATCCTGGTTTAAAGCATACTACCCATTACATTGTATGCACTAAGTGATTGAAGTACGCAGTAGGGACGGGATATCGCTATCGCGTTCAACTCTTAAAGGCGAAGCTTAAGGATCCCCCAATTTTTGATGTTCTCTTTTTATTATGTTTCAGCTATCTCGTTTGTATAGTCGGAAACGTTCACTCCATCGCAGCGACTAGCGACAGCAGTGCGTCGCAGAGTTGGGCGAAATAATAAAGGTGGGAGTATTCGAGTCGAGAAAAAGAGCTGAAGAATTTTACATGCCAGATGCTCAAGTTTTTTGAGGAGGCGTAAGCATGAACCACAAGAAGGGAGACTGCTCTTTCCAAACAAAATGTAGGGCGTAGATCGCTTCGCATTTCTCAGTCACTTTGCGAACAACCATCCGAACCGACGGCTGTTCGGGAGTGTTAGTCAGCTCCTTATCAGGGTCAGTCAGCGTCAGTTTAAACCTAGGACCGTTAGTCAGCGCCACTGACTAACACTCCCAGGTTTAAATGACCATATACGTGTAGCCCTTAAAGTGGACGGGGATGACCGCCGCTGTAGCTCACTTGGTAGAGCATCGGCCACGACAGGTTCGATCTCTGCCAGCGGGAAGTTATCTTTTTCATCCAGGTTACTTTCTTCAAATTTATATAATAATTACTACAAATAACATCCTCTATACATTCCTTGGCTTTCTTGTCTGTTAGTGGTAACTAATTTTATGTTTAACAGATAAAAACGAGGCCATCAAATTCCCCCCTTTTTTTGTATTACGTGAATGTTGCATATGGGCCTTCTTTCGCTCCTCTTCATCATGCTTTCGCACTTTCCCCTTTCTCATTTCTCCCGTACAGAGCAGCCGGCCACAGCGTACACGCTCAAGCCAACCTGCTTTTTCTAGTTAACTCCGTCTGTCGGTCTATCTCTACTTCCATAAGCCACGTGTATCCTGAAGTAATCTGGTTTGCGGCCGCGACAACACATCAGGTTAGTTTTTATAACTCAGAAGCATCGGTGAAATTTTTTTCCCATCAGGTTGTTCTGTTTTCTAAGCCCAGAGTCTCTTATTATAGACGATGTAAACACAGGGACACAATAAATAAAGCTAGGAGTATAACTTTATAAAATCGGCGGAGGTGCGCGTAAACCCTTATCAACATCATTGCTATCAGAACCCAACTATCTCGAAGTACGCATTTGATGCTTCAATAAGGTACTGTGGCAGGCGTTTTCCCGTCTACTTGATTGGGTAGTTGTGTGTGCTGTAGGTTCATTTTTGGAAAGAACAGCCGGATCCAATTACGGCCTTTGCAAGGGATGTTGAACGTGTTTAATGTTTTATTCTCAGAACTCTAGGTTAACGGGAGTTAGGAAAGGTTAGTGCAGAGTTAGCCGTCGGGGAAGTTTTGAACCAGACAAAAACTAGTATCAGAGGGAGGTCAGGGACCACTTGAAATATAATTTGGAGGATGATATATTCGTTGTACTCAGAAAAGCCCACTTGAGCAAGAGCTTTCGCAGCGCTGACGAAGTCCCTCATGTTGAAGCGTTCCTGCAGATATGCGAGCGCACTGCAAGACAACAAACAGTTGCCCAATTCGTCTCGACGGCTACGGCTTTCATCTAGTCGGGCAGCGCCAAGCATTCGCCTTTTCCCCCAGTGCTGGTGTTTGTTAAGAGGGATCAGTGTCATGGCAGGCTCTTGCAACTAGTGTGCAGTGAACGTTTGAACGCCCTGGTCATCTTTGTGGCTTTCTGTCGGCCACCAAGACCAGTTAGATGTAATGTAGAAGTCTGGAGAACACAACTTACGTGTGCATACGCAAATTAAGCTTGGACACTGGGAGTGTTTAGCACCGGAAAACAAGTTTTATATCGTGCACATTCAGTTTATTGCGCTGATTACACATAGCAGTTTCTTCAGAACGCTGCGTAATTTTAATTGACGGAATAGAACACACTTCTCCCTCGGCATATAGCTGAGGCTTTCAGTAGTTTCTTCTTCCCTGAAAATTCAAATCATTCTCCAACACAAATCATCAACACGAATCGTGTACCCCATTCATTCTTTCTATTTCCCTACTACACCAGATGAAATAACTGCTGTTATAGGTAACCTAAAATTGACAAGTGCTGGAATAGATGAGATCCATCCTGCTACCATAAAATCCATTGTGCACCTAATATCGGACATATTTTCCTTTATTGTTAATTTAATATTTAAGAATGGTGTATTCCCCTGGGAACTTTAAGCGTGGCAAAGTAATACCTGTACTAAAAAAAGGTGACAGATCATTATTACATAACTACCGACCCATTTGTATTTTGCCGTTCTTTGGAAAAGTTATTGAGAAACTAATTGAAACACGATTAACAAAATATCTCTCGAAGTTTAATATCCCCTCTTCTTCTCAGTTTGGTTTCCGCCATGGATACTGAACAGAGATGGCGCTTATTCACCTTACTGATCAGCTAAAAAAATTAATCGACGAAGGATATCTAGTGGCCTCAGTATTCATCGATCTAACACAAAAGCATTTGACAGTATAAATCATAGTATTCTGTTCACTAAACTCGAGTCAATTGGCATTTGCGGGCCTGCTCTTTCATTACTAAAAAGCTACTTACATAACAGAGTTCAAGTTGTTTCTATTTCCAATATTTATTCTCAACAGCGAACTACTAACATAGGAGTGCCCCAAAGGCTCTATTCTGGGGCCACTTCTGTTTTTAATTTATATTAATGATTTACCTAATTGTCTCACTTCGACCCAATGCATTTTGTACGCCGATGATACGACCATATTCACCTCTCATAAAGATATCTCATCTCTAGTAAATATTTTGAATGCTGACTTAGAAAATATTTTAAAGTGGTGTAATACCAACATGTTATCTATTAATGCTACTAAAACCAAATTTGTTGTATTCACTTCACATCAGCGAAACTTATTATCCATACCACATATCACTTTTGGTCCCCACTCCCTCTCTCCTAGCTCATGTTCTTCCTTTCTTGGCATTCTTCTTGATAATAACTTAAAATATCAGTATCATATTGTTGACATCAAAAAAGAAAATAGCATATGGTATACGCGTCTTAATTAAAACTCGCCCTTACTTCTCACGCACCACATTGCTGTCTCTTTACCACTCTTTCGTCCATTCTCATTTTACGTATGGTATAATATGTTGGGGAAATACTTACAATACTCATATTTCATATCTCCAGATTATCCAGAATCATGCTATTAGAATAATCACGTGCAGCTCACGCCTTTCCAATGCCAAATCTCTACTTCGCGAGAATAACATCCTTACCATTACTGAACTCACTAAATACAACCTAGGTATCTTTTTTTCCACAGACTTATTAATAACAAACTTCCGCCGGCCATTTTTCCGTCTTCTAATCTTATGATTTACAGTACTACTCGTTTCGCATTAAACAACAATTTTCTTGTGCCCCAGAATTCGTACTAATTACGGTAAGCAAACTGTAACATTCACTTCCATTTCCTTGTGGAACACTCAACCGCGTATCATGAAAACTACAAGATCATTACATCAATTTAAGAAAGAGCTAAAATTGTACTTACTTCACGCAGACTAACCAGAAGAGTTACTGTTCTTATTCATTGTGTGCTTTGTTGTGCAGTGTATCCTGGATAAAGGTTATTAGACTGATGTACACTTTTTTTTCTTGTTTTTTTTTGTTCGTTTGTTTTTTTGTCTCTTACAATTTTTTAGTGACATGTTAAAACCATGCTATTTAGTGTAATCACTTGTGTATTTTTTTTACTGTTGTTATGTTTTTTACTTCACTACTCTCTTTCGCCTACTGTTGCTATGAAGTGCTTAAAACCTCAATTGTCTTTGTACAGGAGGTCCCGATGCAGTCTCTTGACTGTGGGACCTCCTTCTGTATACTAAATGCCTGTAACTTTGCCCAAATTTTAATAATAAAAATTTGATTCTGATTCTGATTCTGAATATCCACGTCAAAAAATTCGACAGATCCCACACCTTGCGGGAATCGGATTCATGCAAAACATTCGGCGAGTAATCGTCTATGCCAACTTTTTGGCCTTGAGCCAAACATTAAGAGGTTGGATCGACGTGTCTTTGAAAGTGTAGTATTTGTGCACCCACCATGTGCACGCCAAGAATGCCGACTACGCTGGCGTGTATATGGTAACTTATCGTATGACGCTACGTCAGCGCTCACGTTAGAGCAAAAACGTCAGTATTATTCGAAAGGAAGAGCACTTTAAAAGGCGATGATGAGAATTTCATATGGAACTTTCATGAGCCTATTGCTCCGCGGACGAACATCGCTTTAATATAGGTTCCTGAATCATAGGAATACAAATGAAAAGCGTATCCACTACTATCAAACTGAAGCCAACGCGCAAGCACAATTGTCGTCAACCCTGCATGACCCCTGTGCCATAGGTTTATTGCTTTTTATCAAATTAGATAGCCAGCACCGCAAGCACCATCCACGTTGCACCCACACTACACCTGCGTGGGGTTTATTTTCCAAGCAGTTTCAAGACCTGGCATCACTTTGTGGTAGAATTCCTTACTGCCATGAAGAATTCTTTTGTTAGATTCCTGCAGTGGTCCTAACCTTTATTACTTGCATTCGTCGAGTCAATGCTTCTGATATCAGCTTTTCTTAACGTTCTGGCATACAAATTGCGCATGTCTGTTATCGCCGTTCATGGGCAGATATAAACTGTCAACCACTTATGGCGCATACCCGCAAACCACGACCGTGTTGTATACGGGTATGTGCCACACGTGTCTGGAAGAGGGGGGTTCGACGACATACGTGACTGATTTGTCGTGTTGTTAATTGCGAAGCATTTCTTTGCGTACTGCAGGTACTTTTAGCGTATCTATCTATCTATCTATCTATCTATCTATCTATCTATCTATCTATCTATCTATCTATCTATCTATCTATCTATCTATCTATCTATCTATCTATCTATCTATCTATCTATCTATCTATCGTGAAATATTGGCAGCGCAAACTAACGGGACACACAAAGAGAAATATTTCACTATGAATCTATACCAACTAGCCGGCCTTACAACCCCTCTGCTATCTATCTATCTATCTATCTATCTATCTATCTATCTATCTATCTATCTATCTATCTATCTATCTATCTATCTATCTATCTATCTATCTATCTATCTATCTATCTATCTATCCGCCTATGTCTCGGTGCTCTCGTGATCACCCCCTAACTGGGGGTAAACCAAAATTGGTGTGGGAGGGTAAGATGGTTTGACGAATATGACTAGCTGGTCATGACATGAATGATTTCACAATCCCGCCGCGTACGTCGTCAAACCCTTTCCGCCAGACACGTGTGGCACATACTCGTATACCACGGGCGGGTATGTGCCACAGGTATGCGGGTATGCGCGACAGGTGATTGGCAGTGTAGTGAGTGACGTGCGTGAGTGTGTTTAAAGTGCCCGCCATGGCAAGCTGGAACGGAAGAAGACGACGACGAGACTTGCACGAGCGAGGGAACAAGAAAGGATAAAGAAGAGCATACGCCAATCGGAGAAGGCCACGGTACGCGTGAGGATGAGAGGGCAAAGCGTGGCAGCGAGAGAGAGGACACACGAGAGAAGCCGGAGTAGACGGGCGACGTTCCTCGGCGGTCGGGTTCCGGACCCGAGCCTTGGCGACAACCTGAGCCCGCGGCGACCTGCCCGTACGAGCAGGCCATGGTGACGCCCCTCTGACGGAGTCCTGCTGCGTGGTGTCCTGTGCCCGTGGGTACGCTGAGCCGTCGAGCTTCGGGCACGAGCTCTAGCGAAGGTGTCCGGCCAGGACGCGGCTACGACGTCGGTGCCTCGCCTTCGACCCGTAGCCGTGGAAGACTTCTTCGACCAGCGGTCTAGGCGCTCCTCTCCGAAATCCGTCAACCTCTACGGACGTTGGTGAGACCATCGTTCGCGAATCGCTTCTCCGTTCGCTTTATTGGAACTGCTATAGCTTAGGACTCATTTCACGGTTTAGTTGTGTATTTTTAGTTTGGGTTTCCGTCGGTGCTATGTGTGTTCGTTTTGAGTGTGTGTATTAAATGTTGTGTGCAAACGGCCTCGTCCTTTCGTGGGTGTCTGTGGCGACGTCTCGGACACCCATTGATTAAGAACCTGCACGTTGTTTAAAACACCATAACAACGTTACATTGGCGTCCGCGGCGACAGGACGAGGCCATTTGTATCACTTGAGTGAGGCTGACGACTAGTGAGGAAAGATGAGCATGGCAGGGTTAATTGAGTTGGCAATGAGCACGGGTTTGGAAGGCGCGGAATTGAGAGCGTGGATTGAGGAATGGGAAGCTAGAGAGCGTGAGGAGAAGGCTGCACAAAGAAAAGCAAGGAAGAAACAACTAGAATTAGAATTACAGAATCAGGAACGGGAAACTCGAGCGCATGTGGAGTAACGCTCTGATTGAGCAGTTAAAACATGAAGAACAAGAGCAGAAAACGCTTATGCTAAAGCTAAAGCTCGGAGAAGCTTCGAAGACAGAGCTAGGAATAGAGGGACACAATAGGCCGGTGGTTAGCTCTGTGAAAAAGCACTTCGAAGTGTGCTCTGAAAACGGTGTCTCCAGGCGCGAGTTACGCTCTCTCTGGGAGCTTGGCCCTGAACCTTGCGATGTAGTTTCTTTAGAGCCAGGGGCTCAGCTAGAGCATGGCACAGAGGTAGCGAGCCAGGAGCCAAGGGATGTTCAGGTTGAGCTCAACAAAGCAGAGTACGGCTTTGGGAGCACGGAACCAAGAAGTTCCATTAACCATGAGTTATGCTCTACAACCTCTGGGAGGCAGAGCACGGACCTTAAAGAGACAGAAGTGTCTGAGAGTAGTTCGGTTGAAAGAACACTCAACGTTATTCAGTTTGATGACGGTGATTACCGTGGAACGGTCTCTAATGTGGTAACCACAGATTCTCCAGGTCGGCGAAAAGATGTGGCTACATCTGATTCAGACATGGTCGTACACCATGGAAATGACAAACACGTCAAGACAGGGAGGCTAACTTCTCCGGCCAGTGAAAATAAAACTTTTGGAAAAGAGATGGTAGAGAGTGCCGAAGCAAAAGTCCAAGGCGATAGAATAATGTCGCAAGAAAAGTCACTATACCAGGACATGGCCTCACCTGGTGACTTAACTGGAAAGGTCGAAACTGGCGAAGAAAAGACCGCTGAATTGATTGCTGCTCTTGAGGGCAATAGCGGAGTGCCAGTGCAGTGCTCTTTGAGCAATGAGAAATTAGAGGCGTCACGTGTTGTGTCCTGGGAAACAGAACGCAGTTCCTTGCAAAGTTGGAAACCCCAGCCAGCTGATCGGCACGGACAAGGCGTTGACGTGCCTAAAGCAGTCATTCGAACGCGTCTGACTTGGGGCGCGTGGAAGCAACGCGTCTATTTGTGTTGTGATCCTTGCTGGCCTGTGAAATTGGCGGGGCGTCTCAATGTCATTGATATTAACAGACAGGTGTATGGGCATGAACACTGCCAAGCGTCTCTGGTGCTTTGCGGCCAATGGAAGAGTTTTGCTATTCGTCTAATTTGGGACGCAATCACTTGAGCGTCAAGGTGAATAACCGGTGGCTTTTCTGGTTTTGACTGTAGGCAGCGGAGTTACATTTATTGTACATATTTTAGCTTGTTGTGTGCTTGCATCTGAAGTGTTAAGTTTAGTATTTATTGTAGCTCTTCGACCGTTTCGTGAACTGTTGGGTTCGGAATACAGACATTTATGTTGAATGAAAATATTCTGGTGAACAAATGTATTCCTTAGGACTACAGTATTGACTGTTGGGTGCTCGAAGTGTGTTTGTATTTAATTTTAGGTCTTATTGTGAGTGTTAGTTTGATATGGGCACTTGAACTATATGATGAACAGTGCAGTGGACATGTGCAGGGTAGTGAAGGACATACCGCGCACGTGACAGCAGTTTCTTTTTAGAAAAAAGAAACTTGATAAAAGGGGGGCTTTTGTAGTGAGTGACGTGCGTGAGTGTGTTTAAAGTGCCCGCCATGGCAAGCTGGAACGGAAGAAGACGACGACGAGACTTGCACGAGCGAGGGAACAAGAAAGGATAAAGAAGAGCATACGCCAATCGGAGAAGGCCACGGTACGCGTGAGGATGAGAGGGCAAAGCGTGGCAGCGAGAGAGAGGACACACGAGAGAAGCCGGAGTAGACGGGCGACGTTCCTCGGCGGTCGGGTTCCGGACCCGAGCCTTGGCGACAACCTGAGCCCGCGGCGACCTGCCCGTACGAGCAGGCCATGGTGACGCCCCTCTGACGGAGTCCTGCTGCGTGGTGTCCTGTGCCCGTGGGTACGCTGAACCGTCGAGCTTCGGGCACGAGCTCTAGCGAAGGTGTCCGGCCAGGACGCGGCTACGACGTCGGTGCCTCGCCTTCGACCCGTAGCCGTGGAAGACTTCTTCGACCAGCGGTCTAGGCGCTCCTCTCCGAAATCCGTCAACCTCTACGGACGTTGGTGAGACCATCGTTCGCGCATCGCTTCTCCGTTCGCTTTATTGGAACTGCTATAGCTTAGGACTCATTTCACGGTTTAGTTGTGTATTTTTAGTTTGGGTTTCCGTCGGTGCTATGTGTGTTCGTTTTGAGTGTGTGTATTAAATGTTGTGTGCAAACGGCCTCGTCCTTTCGTGGGTGTCTGTGGCGACGTCTCGGACACCCATTGATTAAGAACCTGCACGTTGTTTAAAACACCATAACAACGCAACAGGCAGTTTATTTTTACCCAGGAATGGCGAGAACATACATTGGTAATTTTACCGCGATAATGTTAAGAAAAAGCTGACATCGGCAGCGTTGACCGCACGAATGCAAAGAAAAATCCACGCATATCCAGGGAGTGAATGATGATGAGTGGGCGAAGCTCCGGCAGACCACCGGAGAAAGAGGAAGCCCGCCAAGAGCGAGCGCATTTTCTAACGCTCACACCTAGCGGTCTCCCATCACACTAGCGCGCTCTTGGCGATCGTTCCATTCAGTGAGAATCGAGCGGAGGTGCGCCTCTAGCGGTATCTGAATAAACGAGAGCAATGCACCTCCATCCAGTCAGATTCGACTCCTAACGTGCCATCTGGCGGTCTCCTATCACACTAACCCCACACGCAGCGCGCGCCTCTACGCCGTCTAGTGAGCAATTCATGTACTGTCACAGCTCAGCGCCACCTAGTGAACATTGCGAGAAGCAGCTGGGGTGGCTACGACAACGATAACGGAGGGACTGAGCCACAGCGTAAGGAGCTTCGCCCCTAATAAATGTTAGGGTCCCAGCAGGAATCGAACCCCAGCATTCTGCGTAGTACTCAAGTATTCTAGCACACAGCCACGCCAGCTCTCGGAACTGCTTTTCAAATAGACCCTAATGTTCGTGAAACGTCAATTGTGGTTGCAGTGCTAGCTACACAATTTTATAAACATTACATATGTACGCCTATTATACAGCATTCACGTCGGTTTAACGTTAATTGTAGTTAAACGCCATCCACTGAAGTTGATTTATGTAGCAGTGTCCGGGGCTACCATCCACGCTAGCTCAAGCGCTGCATATCAGCTCACCGCCTCTGGAGTTGCTCATACCCATGTTAATGTTGGGATCGTTACGCAACTGCAAAGAACTGGTTATCTAAAACATATGCGACTGTTCAACATATGTCAGTGCGCGCAACATTTCTACAGATCTTTAGCGTCATTTCGTAACGTGTCGCGCAATAAAAATTACAACACAGTCACCTTCCCTCCGCATTCTTCGTATAACATCGATTGCCAAGGTGCGTGGGATCTGCCGAATTTTTTAGATGTGAAGCATCTTATGGCGAAGCTTAATCCGGTGGTGGTGGTGGTGTGCCGCGGGGCCTCATTTACTACGCATGCGCGAACCCTTTCAAAAAAAAAAAAAAAAAACCTTCTCTCCCCCTCTTTCTCCTCATCCCTCCCCGCGGCAACCACACCCTCACTGCGCATGCGCCTCCCCTCCTCTCTCGCCTCCTACGCTCCCTCTCTCTCCTCTACGCATCCCTGCCCGCGGCGTCCACACTCCCACTGCGCATGCGCGTCCCCCCCCTCTCTCCTCTCCTACGCTCCGCCCTCTCTCCTCTAGGCATCCCTGCCCGCGGCGTCCACACTCCCACTGCGCATGCGCGCCCCCCCTCTCTCTCCTCTCCTACGCTCCCCCCCTCTCTCGCCTCGCGACGCCGACGCAGGCAGCGTCTGCTAGCGAGTTTCTTGGTTGAAAAAACCGACTGCTCGCGCTGCACAACCGTTCACTGGCCACCCCGTATATATGGCAGTGGATCTTGACCTGCAAGGTGGCGCCGGTGGGAGATTTCTCCTGTGTGTTGTTGAAGAATAAAAAAATTCGCAGCGTGCGCGTTAACTAAAAGCGGACTGCGGGTATGTGTGTCCAATCGGAGTCTTCCGTCTCTCATTGCCCATTAGCAGCGATTGGCATGTTCCAGTAGGAAACACCGCTCCATCACTGCGTGCTTTGCGCCTCCCCAGTTTTCTCTCCTGCGCAACGCTGCGATGAGCGCCAGCGTCAACGCCGCCGCCAATGTCAGCGTTAGCGCCCGCTGCTTCACGTCTACTTATGGTTCGCTTTAGCGGGAGATGGTGTAATTTTTGCGATAGCAATTATATGGACACTCTGAGCTGGTTTTTGCCGTCGGAGTCGCCGTCATTCCCCGTATATGTATATGTATCTATATAGATACAAAAAAACCTCAAAGAAAAATAATTCAGAAAAATGTTTCCGATGCGCGGCATCGAACCAGGGACCTCTCGCTCTGCAGCGCGCGGCGTTAACCGCTGAGCCACGAAGGGGAACGTCCTTCAACGTTCAAACGGCGAGCTATTTATCTACAGCAAGTTTTCAGCGTGTTTTCAGCATTACCAGCGAGATCGCGCAAAGGCCACGCTCGGTGGGGCTTAGCTGGGCGGGGCCCCGTTCGTCGCGACGCGCGCTCTCAGGCGCTCCTAGCTCTCGGGCGCTAGGGTGCCTCGATGTGCTCCTTCGAAAGAGGGGGGGGGGCTAGATGCCCGTGGCGCGCGCGCGCTTATCTCGCGGTGGCGGAGAAAGGGGCCTTCGCCGGAACGATAGCGTTGTAGTTACCGGGCGGGCGAAGGTCACATCGCTCGCTGCAGTCCCCCCGTTTGCGAAACGAGCACGCTTTTGAAACACAGTGGAGTAACAACTTTGACACTTGTTAGTTCGCGCTCGTCTGTACTTGTGAATACGTTTCGTGCGTCGTTTTTGTCTACCAATGTTGGTCTACAGAGAGCTAAGCAGGCGATCACGAAAGCACCCATATGTAGGCGGTTTGATATAATTGCCTTTGCTTTGCTAAGAAATACTTCGCGCTTAACATACATTAGGTTTGGAGCCGGTATGAGCCCCTCTTTGCGTCAAGTGCATTCGGAGTGGCAACCAGTGCACGGTTAAGTGCACTGTAGAATCATGTTGAAAATTGTAAAACGAGACCCGTTTCTGACTTAATTGCTCCATCAGTTCTCTTTATCGGCTGTGGTGCAAGTGCGCTTTTCAATACGTCAAGAACGCTGAATTATCGGGTAGAATTCGGGTTGCCCTTTGGGTGGAATATTTTGAAATGAATTTGGAAGTGTTACCTACG
>JALIZH010018837.1:0-46261 GCA_030522465.1 Rhipicephalus appendiculatus
GCGTAGTCAGTTGGGCAAGCGTTGAAGACACGGTCGGTGGCGGGGTTCAAGAGCGTGGCCTCGAGAAACGTCAAAAGGACGACCCCTTCACGACGGACAAAGGCAGCGAGCCGCAGGGAGACCGGAAACTCAGCCTGGAAAGAAAGCTGACGTCGGGAGCCAGGGCCGAGGCGCGCAACACGTGGTGGCATAGAAAAAAGGTGACGACGATGAGCCACGTAGTCGCGAGACCCCGCAACTTCTAAACGACTGGACACCCCAGCAGTTCAACCGAGCAGGAGAAGACGAACAACATGCCAGGAGACGAAGAAACGACAGAACACGAGTCGCCAGACTCCAGCCGGCTTCAACCACCGTCCGTGGGCACGCCGCAACATGGCGGCAGCTCGCAACAGTGCGGCGGGGAGGGAGCCCAACATGGCGCCCGAGAAGTAAAAAATGTGGCGGACGGATCGGCCACTCAGGACCACGCAGGAACACCTTCGTCAGATGAGCACGAACCCGGCGAGCTCGTTATTGACGAACACGCACCCGGGTCTGCCAGCTCCCCCCAGGCCTACCCTGCCACGAACATCTCCGATGCCAGCGGGCGTCGGCCGTGGACGACATGGCCGCAGCCGAGACCCCGAGGCCACCCACGGTGGAAACAGCATCCAGCCGCTCAGGCCTTCAGGTCTGGGCGTCCACACACAGGGCGTTGAGAAGCGCCCCCAACGCAGCCTGAAGAAGGCGCGGCGGGACATAGCAGGGCGTCACCGAAGCGGCACGCCAGGCAGCGAGCGAGAGGAGGTGAAGGCAAGGCAGCGCTCAAGTCAACAGGCAGCGCCGGAAGGCATAGACACGGACAGCGACTTCTACTGAATAGGTGGGTGAACTCCATGCTTCTCCCAGCCAACATGTACCAGCCTTGCGGCTGCTCACATTAAAAAAGCGCCGCACAAAACACTGAACTCTCCCGACCAAGTACAAACCTGTGCATTTCTAGCCATAAGTATACGGGTCCATAGACTGAAATAACTGTCATGTGTTTCATAGACATGCTAGCGCTATCACTTTGCACTGTGTACAAATACTCGTTACTTTGCATATTTGTCCTTCTCGGCGCATGTAAGGCAATGCCCGGTTCTTTTCCTTCATTTTTTTTCCCTTATGACTCGGTAATTTTGTCCCTTGTTGAATTTCATAACAGTTCTAGTCAAATGGCGGCACGGAAAGTGCGCCGAAAAAGTCCATTGTTCACAGGGAGGTGTGCAACCTGTCACGTGCTTTCACTTGCCATGCTGTGGCCGAGAATGAACACGCAATATAGTTTCTTGTGGTTAGGAAGCCGCTGCAATGAATCTGATTGCCCGTACGTTGCCAGCGCGTTTCTCGTGCTCTGCGCTCATGCAGCTTATCCATTGCAATGTATGCGAACGGGTTTATTACCCGCCTTGGCCAAGCACCTTCCTTTATCCTTGTGATAATTTAAATGTTCACGGTTGCGTCACTCGATGACAAAAGGCCAACTGCCCTCTTAAGGTGGAGACGATAGGTAGTGGTCTGCCAACGCAAAACATGTGCTTTGACAAGTGCAAATTTCGTTTATTGATAATGTCCAGTGGGAATTTCACCCTGTGTAATATCATTGTCTCTAAACATGATTGTGCATCTCTGGCGATGGGTCCTGGAGGACTACTGTAAGGTTAAAGGCGATGCCTTGCTGTGCGTTATTGGGGTTTACTGCCCGTTGATTTTTGTGGCGAGAATAACTGTTCATGTGCTCTCGTGTCTCAAAAATGTATTGTTCAACCAAAGCGTTCGGCCAAGCAGTGCAACCGCAGTCGACATGAGGTTTGGAATTCCACTTCCGAATTTCGCACGAGTGAGAGGCTATAGCGACCTGTCCCGGTTTTTTTTTTTCAAATGTCCCTCGTAGTTATGCTTATGACAGAGGGTGCACGGCTCGGCCGTACACTGGCCGTGATGGTAGACGACACAAATACGTGCAGTCGATACACTGTCACTCCCTGCTACGTGCGTGGCGCGGCCACCTGTCTCAACAGGTGGCGACGTGAGGCAGGGGACCGCTCGCTCCGCACACATCTGTATGAGCGCATCGCGCAGAGGAAGTTGGATTGTGTAGAATTAAGGTGTAGAAGAACAGATTACTGCACGACATATGAGAACTTTCTGAGCATATTTCAATTACCTTCATGTCACCCCTTGTTCCCCTCCCCTCCTTTTTTTGTCTTGTACAAGGAACTTGTTAATTTTTTTTAGCACAATATGTGCAGATGTGTTGATATGTGCTACGCCCTCAGTAGGGCAATCATTAAGGGTAGTTGTATACTGTGAACTTGTATATACATCATGGATCATAGATTAATTTATTTTGAGAATAGGATGTTCTCCCCAGTCCGTTGGTGACCCAGACATGGGGCCCCTACGTGGAGCGTGTTCAACCCTTGTTTACCTGGCGTTGGCGGGCCCACGGAACCGTGAGTGAAACACCGCCTGCCCTATATTACTTATTGCCTAGCTTCGCACAGTGTTTGAAACGCCCTCTTACACTGATTAATGTAGAACATGGCCTCTTCGTGTATTTCCGTCTCGGTTTTTTTTTTCTTTTTTTCTTTTTGTCTCCTCCATAAGTAAAACATGTCCTTGAAAATAGTCACATGGAATATCCGGGGCTTGAGCACTACGCACAAGCAAAAATTAGTAGCAAGGGCAGCTAGGAAGCAGAAGTGCGATATCCTGTGTCTACAGGAAACGAACATTTACACGTTGAAAAAAGCCAGAGAACTCGAACAGCAGTTCTGTGCCCGAGGGTTTTTTTCATTCCCCACACACCAGATGTGTGGAACGGCAATAATAGTGTTCAATTGGGCCCTCCTGAATGGAAGCCACTTTTCCTTTGACCCAGATGGCCGAATGGTAACATTCGACTTTGAATTCAGTCGGAACAGTTTAGACTAATTAAACATTTATGCTCCGGTTAAGAGCCATGCCACGGTAGACCTTTACCGGCAGCTCAACCCGCTACTTCTGGAAAGAAAACATCTTATCCTAACAGGCGACTTTAATTGTGTACTCAACAACCTAACGGACAGAATAGGCCCCGCTAGGGAGAGAAGAGACGCATACAGAACTGAACTTAAGAAAATAGTGAACCAATTTAGCTTGGTGGACGCGTATACTTGGCAGCACGGGGAGACCTTTCAGCACACATGGGCTGGTAGTAATACGCAGGCTCGACTAGACCGTGTCTATGTGACACCATCATTACAGTCAGCAGTCACAGATTGCCAAGCCGTTGACCCCCCCGCCATACGCCGTAGATATCTCGGACCACAGACCGGTATTGGTTTCTCTTGAACTCAAAGATAGCCTATCCTACCGCCAGCCATGGCGAGTAGATAACAGGCTTTTTAATGACGAAACCGGCGAAAGCTAGTTTACGCAACCGCTTGGCAGCCTCTATAGGTGAACATAACTGGGATAGCCTAAAGAGGGCATGGAAGGAAATATGTACCGATGAAGGTAAAAAGTTAAAACCTCGTTACTCTAATATGATAAGGACAACGCTACAACGCATCCGCATTGTCGAAAGAGGCAAGTCGACCTCTTTATTAATGAAAACTTATGTCAGCGACTTGAAACTTAGATTAGCACGGCTCAGGAGGCTAACGTCAACTGCAGCTAGCACCTCTCAAGCTAGACACTCGCCCAGCTTACACCCAGAGGTGCTAAATTACATTAATAGCACCCTACTGGAACAAATGGGAAATAAAGGCAACTTAAGTAAACAGGATATTCTACAGTTTTGTGCCCACTTCGGAAAAGTTAGGCACATGTGAACTTAGGCTTAATCTAGAATTGGTCTTGGAACACCCTTTCCTACGCAACCTTCCGCAGCTCACTCCAGAGGAGTTCTGTAGCCTAGTGTCGCCCATTACCCTAGAGGAGCTTACACGAGCATTACACCGTCTACACAAGGGTTCCGCACCGGGATGCGACGGCTTGACCATAGAGTTCTACAACACATTCTGGGATATCCTGGGGCCCACCTTATGTGAAGTACTTAATGTCTTCACCAGGTCACACACGCTCCCATCATCCTTCAAGTGCGGCAGAATTATTTTGCTTCCAAAAACGCAGGACCACCTTAACGAGCCACAAAACTGGCGTCCCATTACACTTTTGGGAACAGATTACAAGTTACTAACAACGGTACTGACCCTTCGCATGCAGGAAGTTATGCCCTCGGTGATCAAATCCTGGCAGTCGTGTTCGGTCATTGGCCGCAACGTACAGACATTGAACATGTTAAATAGAGACATCATCGATTATACACGACAAAGGCAGGCGAAATGGGTGGATCACTTCCTTAGATCAGGCCCAAGCATTCGATAGGGTCGAGCACAAATACATTTTCGCCACTCTGTTGGCATTTGGTTTCCCCAAGCAATTTGTGTATCTCATAATGGAACTTTATAAGGACATTTGGAGTGACTTGTCCATCAACCAAGAAATAGTTGCCTCTATCCCAGTGACGAGAGGCGTGCGACAGGGTTGTCCCCTCTCCCCTCTGTTGTTTGCATTAACCATAGAACCTTTCCTCATTCAAATAGAGAAGCACCCAAATGTACTAGGGCTGCAGCTCCCCGGAAGTGACACTATTAAAGTGGCGGCCTACGCAGATGACGTTGCAATATATCACAGGGATGAGGACAGCCTAGCCGCTGTTCTCAGCGTTTTTTCAGCCTTATTCCAAAATCTCAGGAGCCAAGCTTAACCTGCACAAGTGCAAATCGCTCAGCCTCCATGCTACGTCTTCAACATGTCTGCATGGCATCAATGTCGTAAACAACTTCAAAAATCTTGGGAATAGACTATAGTTTTAAGGGGACAACTGGCGAAAGCTGGAAAGAGGAACTGGAGTCCCTTGAGAAGGAGGTCACTAGGGCCATGGAATTTAGTTTTCCGTATTACGTACGAAGATACTTGCTGATGAATGTTTTCACCGGCCGTCTTTGGTTCATGACCAACTCTCTTGTACTACCGTATAAAATAGCATGTCAAGTTAAGTCACAATTTATCAAGTTCTTTTGGAATGCTAAAACACCCCTAGTCAGGTACGAGCAACTTGTCCTGCCTCGAGAGAAAGGGGGTTGGAACATCCCGTCGCCAGTGGTGATGGCAGACATTTACGCCTTAAAGACGACTCTGAGAGTCCTGATGCTACAGGAGGATCATCCTGCAAGACAACTTGCGTCTTACTTTCTAGGAACCCAGAGCCGCCTGTTTTTACAGGCTCTGCCCCCCAGGGCCAAAGGCATTGAACCCAACCCCTTTCTATAGGCATGTCATTGGCATTTATAAAAGGATAGCCGCGCTACAACTAGAGGCCCCCCCCACTAGAAACATGCAACACGGAACTTGCACAAGAACTTTTATTGAACACAGGATGCGAAGTGAAAAACCCGAACTTTCCATGGGTATTGTTAACGCCCAGCTGGCTCCCGGGAAATATTCAAGATGTGATTTGGGGCTTTGGATGGGGGTGTCTTGCTTACGGCGGACCGGGTGTACAAGTGGCATTATGTAGATTCGGAGCAGTGTGTTCACTGCAAAAAATACGAAGATAACAAACATGCATTACTGTCGTGCTGTGTGGCCAGAACATTCTGGACCCTGGTGGGCAGGACATACCATTCGTTGGGAATTGAAAGGTTCATTAAAAGAAGTAGATGCCCGAGTGGTGCTCTAGCACGGCTTGTGCTGACCGCCGGCTTTTTCGCTTTGTGGGAGAACAGAGGGCGAGCAGTACATCAACGCAAGGCCCGCAGAAATCAGTGGCCAATCCTGTCTCGAACCTACAACATCGTAATAGATCACTTAGAATCGGAGTTGTTTCCACTAGGAGAAGAAGAGTTTCTTAAAAAATGGTCCTGTGCCTTCGTTGAAGTTGTTAACAATAGAGTCCGACTGATGTGCGGAGCGATACAAAGCCTACGCACAACGTGATTTTTTGTTGTATGCCATTGCATTGTATAACAATATGTAGTACCTGCCGTAATACTGTGCTGAACCTGAGACTTCGCTAGAACCTGTGAACATGTGAAAAACGAACTGTGAACCATCTTGTAAACAAGTGAATGTACCCATGTGATGCAAATAAAATTCCTTAATGCATCGCCCCTAAACATATTCATCATATACAAGTACTGCCATCTAGCGGCACATTCCAAGAACTAAACAAGAGGTGGCTACCTACAACTACATACATCGAGGACGCACGACCCACGGCTTAAGGAGCTTCGCCCCTAAAACAAATCCTGGAGCTTAAAGTCAAATTAAATCTGTCCTTTCAAGAAGCACGTAAACGGTTCTCACAAAACGAGTCCAGTCCTTCCTTTGCCGATGTGACGCGCCGGGGCGCCGCGCCGTCTTCCTGCGCCCGCGAAAGCCACACGGAGTGTGACCGCGGTCGCGCCACCAGCGCCCCCGGCTGGAGTAGCCTGCACTGCTCCGCCCCCTGCCAAACAGGGCCAGCAGACTCCCGAGTCAGCTGGACCCAGGGCCACTGCAAGCGCAGATAGGCCCAAAGCCGCCACGAACGTGCCTGCTGAGCGGGCGCTATCCACCACCTCAGATGAGGTGATGGACACAAGTAACATTCCTTCGGCATCCGAGACGCCGAAGGATAGGCGCCACTCTTTGGAGCGCGCCAAAAAAGCAAAAACCCCTGTCACAGGGCCCGACAAGGGCTCCCTGACATAAGGCAACAGCTCTTTCAGTACACACAGCACAAATTTACACTCAAAATGGACACACAAATTATTCAATGGAATGTAAGAGGTCTGATCAGAAACCTCGATGATATGCAGGAGTTGTTACATGAACACTAGCGAAAAGTGCTGTGTGTGCAAGAAACACACTTGAAACGCATACACACCAACTTGCTACGCCATTGTGTGACTTTTCGAAAGGACCGGGATGATGCTCTGGCATCACCCGGTGGTGTAGCCATAATAGTTACTCAGGGAATAGCCTGTACACATCTACCACTTCAGACAACCCTTGAGGCAGTGGCTATTCGAGCCGTTCTTTTTAACAAACTGACCACAATTTGGTCTCTTTACATACCTCCGAACTACCAGCTCCAAAAGCATGATTTCCAATCCTTAATAGATCAACTTCCGGAACCCCTATGTTCTCCTGGGAGACTTTAATGTACACAGCAGTCTATGGGTGACCCTCGATGTGAGGCCCGAGGTCGTCTAATTGAACAATTCCTTTTCTCTTCCGGCGCATGTCTCCTGAATCGCAAAGAGCCAACATATTATAGTCTCGCTCACAACACTTATTCCTCCATAGATCTCAGTATTGCATCTCGATCGCTTCTACCTCTACTCACATGGAAAATCATCAATAATCCTTACTGGTGTGACCATTTTCCTGTAGTACTAAGCACGCCAATATAGAATGAATGTCCTCTACAGGTTCCGAAATGGCACACAGACAAAGCCGACTGGGAACAGTTTCAAAAAGTTACTCGCTTAAGTTTGCCTGACATCTGTGGCTTAAGCGTAGATGCAGCCATCGAGGTACTTTACAGCTTTTCTGATAGAAGCTGCAACGAAATGTATCCCACAAACATCTGGACTGCCCGGCAAGCGACGTGTCCCATGGTGGAACAATGAGTGTCGAGATGCACGAAAAAAGCAAAACAAAGCATGGAGGTTGCTTCGGAACTCACCGACAGCCGAGAAACTTGAAAATTTTAAGAATATTAATTCCCAAGGCCGAAGAACCCGCCGACAGGCTAGAAGGGAGAGCTGGCAGAAGTTTTTATCCGGAATCAATTCATACACACAGGAGGCGAGAGTCTGGAACATGATTGGCAAGGTAGCAGGACGACAAGCACACTCACTTCCTCTAGTAAACACCCAAGGCGACACTTTGGAAGACCAGGCGACCGCTCTCGGCGTACATTTCGAACAGGTCTCCAGCTCGTCGCATTATACTGCAATTTTCCAACAATAAAAAAACAAAAATCGAAAAACAGAAACTAGAGCGCAAATCCACAAAACACGAGCCATACAATGAACCGTTCGTTTTAGCTGAGCTACAGGCATCGCTAAACTTCTGCAATGATTCCGCCCCAGGCTCCGACCGTGGGGCATATGAAATGTTGAAACACCTGCCCTCTGAAACCAAAAAAGCCCTTCTTTCCCTGTATAATGCTGTATGGTTTTCCGGCGAGATCCCTTCAGCCTGGAAAGAAGCCATCGTTATCCCAATTCTAAAACAGGGCAAGGACCCGTCCTCAATTTCAAGCTACAGGCCCATCGCCCTAACGAGTTGTCTTTGCAAGGTTTTCGAGAAGATGATAAATAGGCGTCTGATACACTTCCTTGAAACAAACAACCTACTGGACCCGTACCAGTGCGGCTTTAGAGAGGCTAGATCCACCCCAGACCACCTTGTCCATATCGAGGCACAAATTCGTGACGCATTCGTCCGTAAGCAATTTTTCCTTTCTGTGTTCCTCGATATGGAGAAGGCCTATGACACAACATGGCGCTTTGGTATACTGAGAGACCATTTCACACTTCGGGGTACGGGGTAGAATGTTGACCATAATTGAAAGCTACCTGTCCAATCGGACATTCCGTGTTCGAATAGGCACTGTCTTGTCCCGAACATTTGTCCAAGAAATAGGAGTGCCGTAAGGTGGGGTACTGAGTTGCACGCTTTTTATTATCAAAATGAATTCCCTGCGCCTGTCCATCCCACGCAATATGTTTTACTGCACAGATGTCGACGATGTACAGGTCGGTTTTAAATCCTGCAACCTTTCTATGTGTGAACGGCAGGTTCAGTTAGGCTTGAACAAGGTCTCTCAATGGGCAGAAGAAAATGGGTTTAAATTGAACGCACAAATAAGCACATGTGTCCTGTTCTCTCGGGAAGAGGGGCCTTCATCCGGATCCGGATATTAACCTGCATGGGCAACGTCTGTCAGTAAAGACTTAGCATAAGTTTCTGGGCCTACTATTAGACACAAAACTAACCTTTATACCACACAACAAGTATATCAAGAACAAGTGTATAAAAACCATGAATATTCTGAAAGTGTTGTCGCGAACTACGTGGGGCAGTGACAAGAAGTGCCTTCTCAATCTTTATAGAAGCCTTGTACGCACACGTCTAGATTACAGGGCTATAACATATCAGTCCGCGACACCAACAGCCTTAAAGATGCTTGATCCTATCCACCATCTAGGCATTCGCCTCTCCACGGGTGCTTTTCGCACCAGCCCCGTAGAAATCCTGTACGTCGAATCCAACGAGTGGTCGCTACATATGCAGAGATCGTACATGTCTTCTGTATATTATCTCAAAGTGAACGCAGACAAAGAACACCCCTCACACTCCACAATCAATGATCTGTCCAGCACTGCCCTATTTGACAACCGTCCGTCGCTGAGACAGCCCTATTCACTTCGTGTGAGGGGCCTCGCTGAGGAAACTGGTGTGCCACTTTTTGAACACCGTTTGGTACCTCCTGCTGCAAGTCTCCCGCCGTGGCAGTGGCAGATAATAGATTGCGATGTGTCTTTCACAGATGTTACAAAACACGCGCCTACTGCACATATACGTTCATACTTCTGCGAACTGCAGCACAAATACACTTGTCCAGAATTCTACACCGATGCCTCCAAGTCTCACACTTCTGTGTCGTACGCAGCGGTCGGTCCGTCCTTTTCGGATGCCGGTGTTCTGGATTCTAATACGAGCATCTTCACAGCAGAAGCTTCTGCGATACTTGTGGCAGTTAAACACATCAAACAATTACAACTACAAAAGGCAGTAATTTACACTGATTCTTTGAGCGTGGTAAAAGCTTTGAAAAGTCTAAAAAAGCATAAAAATCCTGTCCATGTTTCCTTCTGCTCGCTTTTATGCTCGCTCTACGCACACAAACAGCATGTCGAAGTCTGCTGGGTGCCAGGGCACAGGGAGATCCAAGGAAACGTGTTGGCGGACCAGTTAGCTGTCTCCGCCCACCAAAAACGCTACCGCCAATACATTCGTATCTGTCCCTGCACTTGACCTCAAACCATTCCTTAAACGAAAACTCAGGGATCATTGGCAGCGGTTATGGGATCGGCAAACAGACAATAAACTTCATCTAATCAAGCCACAGCTCGCGAATTGGCCGCCGGTATCGAAGTCACGCCACACAGAAGTAACACTTACCAGATTAAGAACATGACATACACACAGCACACATTCATATTTTTTGTCCGGTGGTGACCCACCTTTGTGTGATAAATGTGGTGAACAGCTCACTGTCCTGCACATCCTTACCAATGCAGAGAATTAGATCCCATTAGAAAAAAGCACTTCCCATTAGTCTACCGAGAACGCATACCACTTCATCCATCGATGCTGATAGGCAGCGAACCGGTTTTTAAACATCAGTCATTGTTTGCGTTTTTAAAAGAAGTCCATAGCTTTCATGTCATATACCCAGGCAATCCGTAGCACGACCTCTGAAAGGAGGTTGTTGCTGCGGTAAATACTTTACAGAAAGCACCAGGCTCCGTGCCTTTGGCATCAAAGGCCTTAAGGAGGCATCCGTGCTATTTTACCATCCTCACTTGTAGATATCATGGTGACTTGTAACGCATTACACACCCACAGATCATATCACGTATCACTGCCATAATTTTAAAATCTATACACACCTTTTACGCTCCTTTGTAGCGCGTGATTTTAGGCCTCTATACAGCCATAATACACCTTATCATCGCTATCATTGGTCATCGCTAACACCACATAAAAGACATGGCGCTCTTTGGCCACCCATGGCCCTTGCGCCACAAAACCCCATTAATCATCAATCATCACTGCCAACAGAAAGCATTAAATTACATAAATGCTTACATTCAAAAGATTGGATGTATTGTTACACTCATTGACTGAGTTCAGAGTAGTTTTGGTCAGGGCGTCCTGTGTAACTGTCTCACATTTGCTGGCTGCTCAAAATCGTCTTCTGCCACAGCTTCGTTTATTTTCTTGTAAACAAACCAAGTAGGCCATGGGCCATTCCTCAAAGCTCTTGTAAAAACATTTCAAATGTGTAACAACAGTCTAGCAGCTATGATTTTGCCATAAATGATTGTATGTAGGCTATTAAGACGCGAGGAGAGAGACTACTGTGCTATCTTCTTTTGTTTCACAGTGGTCCGTATTTCTTTGTTTTATCTCGTCTTATGGCATTGCTTTCTTCATATATTCACAAACCAACCAACCCAAATGCATACCCTTCCGCCGTAAATGAGTTGTTACATATTGACATGGCTGTTACATCGTTTATTTGCAGGATATGCAATGCTCATGTGCATGCACTGTATAAGTGATCACTTGAATTCTGTGGAAGTGAGCTTCAGTTGAAGTGTATGGCCCAGTATTAGATGCATATGCAGTCACAGCACAGGAATAAAAGCAATGTGCGCTGCTGTTTAAGTGAAGAATTGAGAAGTCAGTTGTACGAAAAACGGAATTGGCGAAACACATTGGTGGCATGTGTATTGTAACCCTTGTTGATGATTGTGCGTATGGAAGCATTCAGGATGTAATTTGTAGCAAAGGGAAGTCTTACAGAAGCCTAACCCTCTTGCATGTCGCGTCTTTCTGCACTTTTTTTTCCAGCTACCTCGCACATGGGTCCAACATGATGATAATTGCGAAGTCGTACCGTGTGTCCCAATCTGCAGCCAGTTATATAGTTAAGCAGATCTGCCAGGCCCTACGGCATGTCCTGGAGCCCGTCTACCTTGCCACGCCAGGGCCAGCAGAGTGGGAGAAGATAGCCAATGAATTCAAGGAACTCTGACAATTTCCAAATTGCATTGGCGCTATCAATGGCAAGCATGTGAATCTAGAAGCACCAGCCAACTCTGGGTCAATATTTTATAATTATAAGGGTCGTTTTAGCACGATCCTTCTTGCAGTGTGCGAAGCCAAATATCGTTTTACGATGGTTGATATAGGGGAGTGTGGGTCACAGGGTGATGCAGGCCTGTTTGATGAATGTGCAATCGGAAAAAAGCTGCAGGAGGGAAAGCTTGGTATTCCACCACCAAGAGAGGTGCCAGGTGCTGCAGAGAAGTTACTTTATGTGTTTGTTGGGGATGAGGCATTTCCTTCGCTTGAAAATGTCTTGCGACCATACCCTGTCTCCAGACTTGATAAAGAACGTAGGGTGTACAACTACAGGTTGAGTCGAGCCAGGCGTACTGTTGAAAACACTTTCGGAATTCTTGCCAACAGATGGAGAATTCTCCGGCAGGACATTCGAACATCCGCAAGTACTGTTGACTGCATAGTCTGGGCAACAGTGCTTCTGCACAACTATCTCATGGTGCTTGATGAGAAAGATGATGATGTCTTCGATGCTGTTCTGAAAAAGACACTGATACAGTTACACCGAGTTGTGGAATCATTCCAGTCACATGGAGAGTGGATGTTAACAGTACTATAGGTCTGCAGGCGGCAGTTATTCCTGGTGGTCACAGTATCACTGGTCGTGGCCAGGCAGTACGAGACTCCTTCAAATCGTACTTCCACACTCCCGAAGGGCTTGTTCCATGGCAAGAGAAAGTGCTGCGCCTAACCACTTAGGTGCATAGGTTCCCCTACTGTTCCACCAAATGACAAAACTTCACTAGTACTTATGACAACATTCCAGTATTGCTGCATTGCTTTTTATTTGCTTGTGAAGAAAAATATCACTGGGAAAGGCGATGGCGCTTTCCACCACATTCTGCTTGCTATGGAACAAACACACTGCAACGTACAGTGCTTACGGAATGAAACGCTACATGAAAATATTAACAACTGATATGTGCAAAATCTTAAGAAAACCATATTGTCTCGCCTTGAATTTGACCACTGAAAGGTAAATTCTCCCATGTTAGTGTATAAGAATGTATTACATTATTACGATATAGGTGGCGGAAACAAATGTATGTGCATGACATAGCCCAATTTTTAATGCATTTCATTCCTTGAGTGCTGTCCATTAACTTGTGCATGTTATCTTTGGAACGACACTCAAAGGATGTGTTGAAAATGCTAGACGCCTCCCTTGCTGTGCTGGCGGCACGGCGCTAAGGACGCGGTAGCTGCTGTCGGTCATTGCTCTGGGTCCTGGCTGCTCGAATTCCTAATTGTGTCTTTTTCTCAGCCTCTGCTTGGGTCGCTGTCTGTACCAGCATCCGTGAGGCTGCAGGCTTGCAGCTGCACTGGTGTTGTTCCAGGTCAGCAACAGCCATTTGACACCCTGGCAAAGCTGTATAACTGCACCACTACTGTTTGCATGGTTTCTCTATTTCTTCCTTTGTTTCCCTATGTCTGCGCGTGTGTTTCCTTTTTTGAGAAATCTAGTGGTATCCCTTGCTGTGCTGGTGGCACGGCGCTAGGACGCGATAGCTGCTGCCAGCCACTGCTCGGGGCCCTAGACCCTACAATTCCTACTACATGTGCAACAACAGCCCCAGTTAGTGTCCTGCAACCTCTGCTTTGGTCGCTGTCTGTGACTACATCAATGTGGCTGCAGGCTCGCAGCAGCACTGGTGTTGTTGCAGGCATGCAGTAAATATTTCATGCCAAACCAGGGCTGCAGAGTCATTTCAGGCTGAGAATAGAGTTAATTCTGCTTCTGCCAACCACAGCCAAAGGAAGCTTTTCTTCGCTTATGCATGCCTGGGAATAATTATTCTGGTTGTGCATTTCTTGCTTGCTCGCTTGGGTATTGTCCTGTTTTGTTTTTGTTGTTGTTTTTTTTGTCGTTGCAGCCTCAAGTGGACGGGTGTCTGCGTGTTAATGGAGCTGCACTGTGGGCTGAATCGTGTATCCTTGAAGCGTTATAGACTTTAAAGGGACAATCAACTGGTCAGAATGTGTTATGCAGTAGTCACCCGAGATAGAAAATTTTCGATTTTAAATGTTTCACAGCGTTTATCGCATTACCCGTGTGCGATTAGAGACTGAATGGTAAACTTTCCATTGCACTAAAGAAAACAGGTGCCCTAAAATCTCGTTGTTGGTGGTATGTTAACATCATGTCTGTACTTTTGCCGAAGGCTGGTAATACCAGACCATGCAATGGCACTCTTGGCAGAACCTGCCTGCTAGAGAGCGCGGTCCCCAGGTGGCGGATAGGGGGGCCTGCTGTTGCTAGTTTCAGCGACAGCGGTGGTGTTTGCACCTGGTGGACCAACAGGGATTTTTTTGCCTCCCACTTATTTTAGGTAGCCCAGCAGAAGTTTGGACGGACTGAAAACAAGGGCATGTTGTGCAGCTTTAGAAGCATTGTAAAATTATGTTCCCCGACACACTTGAAACCAGGTTGCAACTTTGTATGTACTGGAAAGTTCAATAAAACTGTCTTGGCTTATCACTGTTCAGAGGGGTCTATCTATTACAGCAGTGCTCGTCGGCACATTAATTGTGACTCGACCACGATTTTGTGCCAAAGCTGCCTTTGATTAGGTGCTCATGTGCTCAAGGTTGTGGATTGGTGTAGCCTTTTCCTGCAGCCTTCTAGCATCTGCGCTGCGGTTAATCCTGGCTGCTAGCCTGGTGCGGGTGCACAGAGACAGCTCTTTCTGTAGAGCCGCACCATGTCCTTGGTCTTCTGAAAGAATAAGCTTTCCGCCTATATTGAAACCCTACGTTCCCTCCAGCCTTTGGCTGCGAAGAAACTGTCCGTGGTGTTGGTCTCGAGTTCGACACCGAAAGCAGGGCGAATTTTACGTTTATTCCTCGGAAACTCGTATGCATCTCTCCAGTGGCTGGTACAAAAAGCACACTAGCCAAGGTTTCGTGTACCAGCCTGTTCCCTTACCAGACGAGTGTGCGTCAAACTCATTATATTAGTCTATAGACTATTTCTCGTGAGACATATGGGAGCTGCCATTTCGGGCGGTTAAGCTGTTTTGTAGTTTTTTTTTCTATCGCGACGTGTATTAATATGGACACGAATCGTCGTATGTACCAACCCAACCGTATTTATGCACATGCGTCTATTGTAACACTTCATTTAGTTGTTTAAGACACCCAACACAAAAGCTAACAGCCCAATATGACGGCACTTTTTTGGCTTTGAGCCTGCTGTGACTGTGTTGAATGCCTGTGGACAGGCATCTTTTCACACTCACCGGTTTCTGAGTGGAATGAATTTTCGCAACAGAATGAAGGCCAAGCACACCGTTCTGACAGGCTGGTTGGTTCATTGCTGATTAACGTTCTTAAACTGCGCGAGAAGACCAAGACAGAAGTAAGAAAACACGCAGAACATCACGAGCACAGACTGTCCAACCGTTTATTTTCTGGAATGTGAAGAACAGATATTCCGAACGGGACGCTGGACACGTGAGCAATCTTTGAAGCTCGCATGTGTCGACAAAGAGTGTGGCCGAAGCTATCTTGGGCTACACTCTCATTGCGCAATGTTAGTATTTTTGTGAGCACATGGGAAATTCAAAGATTGGTCACGTGGCGAGGTTCCTGTTTGAAATATCTGTTCTTCACTTTCCAGAAAACAAACAGTTGGCAGTCTGCGATCGTGGTGTTCTGCGTGGTTTCTTACTTGTGCCTTAGTCTTCTCACGCAGTTTAAGAACGCTTATTAAGTACACCACATGTTTATTTTCATCGAGATTGGTAGGGGTTCTGGAGAAAACTGCTACACTGGTTCTGGCTGTGGCCCTTTGCCTTACAGGACCCGCACTGGAGTATTGCCCATATTTGGGCTGGGACCCGTTGTCCGCATGGGCTCCACTGGTTCCGGAAGGTGCCTCGCACAGCCAGGCTTGCCGCCTTTCCAAGAGCTTTCACTCCCTGTCCTCTGGATATGTGGTATCCCCCCGACAGCATAAAATGCTGGTTTTGGAGTCTTCCCCGCCAGGAACCTGTCCTGCAGTGACAAACATGACTCGCAATGAAGCCAATGCCATTAAGCCTCGTTTTTATTTTTTGGCCCAATTATAATGTCACCTGTAGTCTCCATCTAATGGGATGCTGTGAATTGGAATGCTGAAATACTCTGTGATGGCATGCTTATATCTTATAGATGCAAAGTTTGCTACTTGCACAAGTGGTAAACGTGCTGCTGTCATTACTTTTTAATTCTACATACATAATGCTGTCATGCATTATCGTTTGTTTTATGAGCCTCAGGATTTTCACACTAATGGGAGAGGCCACAGACAGCAAGTCAAGTGTAGTAAGAGAACATAAAAATGACATAGACACAGGCTGAAAAGTGAAATAATATATTGGGAGTGAAATTATATAAAGGAAACTGATCAGCTCACAATGTGAAGAAATGCCGATGCTAATGCCATTGCCTAAGAAGTGTGTAGTATTTATAGCAATTGATCATTTCGAGCAAATAATAATTACAGTACATAACAAAACATTGTCTAAGAAGAACCTGTGCAGGATTTAAAAGTGAGAAAAAAATCTGGGTGTAACTTTTTGCAAATTTGGTAGAGTAGAAATGAAACCATGGTGAGACATGCTTTTAAAGGACAGTGGGAGGTGGTTCCGATCAATACTGCAACTTGGAATGAATGAATTTAAGTAACAGTACCGCAATGTGGAACGTGTACTTTGCATTTGTGGTTCACACGAAGCGAAAAAGAGAAGGTGGCGCTATCAAGTGAGAATGAAAATGAGGGTGCTGGTAGTAAAGCTTGTGAAAGAGGCTAAGGAGAGAAACGCGGTGACAAATCAAGGAAGGTCAAGGTTATGGTAGATTGTGCTTCATTTCAGTGACACTAGCTTTGCATCAACAATGCAAGATGAAACATGTGGTGTCGTTTTCGATGGCTTCTAGTTTGTTGAGTAGGTTGGTATCCTCTGGATAATTCAAGCTCTAATTGAAGCCTAAGATCAGTTATGCAGAGAACTTTTTTCAACGAGACTGGAGACAAATTTGTGTTTTTGCGTAAGCATCCTAACATGAGTTGCATTTGTGCATAATGCATTGGATGTGATGCTTCCATGAATGATTACTGCAAGTTATCCACTGTAGCGATGTGCGTCTTCGTAAGGCTGTTGACACATTGCCTTTTCCTTTTTTCCGTCTCCTCGTGAAGGCGTGGTGCAATCGCGTACCACAGTACCTTCTGGGCCACTGTGAAGGCACAGTTCAGGACACACTACGATATTCGTCAAAGGAAATGGGTCATTCCATTGAGCAGATATTTAGGGATGGGCTACGGCTGAACAACAAACATATTTGCAATACGAAAACATAGCTCTTTAGCTGGCCGTGTTACGACATAATGTTCCCATACCTCCATGTTGATGTACACACAGCTTTCCAGGGTATTAATGTTTGTCTTCATGAGGCTGTTGACACGCTTCCTTTTGTGTCTTGCTTCTGTCCCCTCGTGAAGGCGAGGCAGCATCGCGTACCATAGCACCTTCTTAGCTTCTGTGGAAGCACACTTCAGGACACACTGCAAAACACCAAAGATCAATTTAACATGAGTACACAAATTCACACCTGCAGCAACGTCGTAGAAAGCCGCGAATAACTGCCATTAATGTTGTCACGTCCCTTGACAACAGTGGCCTCTTCCTAATTTTGGTTCTAAAAAATAATAGCATACACCCACAAATTTTTTCCCGATAATGGGGTTCAGCCATAGCATATGTATGTTGGTGCGTGCGTATGTGTGCCTGTATATAAACGCATGCCATTTTTTTTTATTCGAGTTCGAGGGGGGGGGGGGGGGGGTTGGAGCCCCCCCCCCTCGGCAACGCAACACTAGTGTAGTGCCGCGAGGTTTATTTTAAATTACAAATTATTTCAACGTGTGATTAACATCGGAACAACTTTTAAAACGTTTTATGCGCTGGCCAAGCTGTACTGCAGACGCATGCGCTGCAGGAAGGCACGAAAAAATGAAAATCGCCTACAGGTGTTTGCTCGAGTTCCTCTGTGCGTACGCTCCAGGTGAGAATAAGATCCTACTTAATGGCAGCGCAATTAATAGAGAGGGACAACACAAAGGGCTTAATCGGCATAACCCGGCGCTAAGCCGTCTTTTGTTAAGGTACGTGCCGACGAATCCGCGGCAACGCACAAGTACGGCGGCTAAAAAATTCAGGCACCTAATCCTTAACTACAGTCCGCCGCGGTGGTGTAGCGGTTAGGGTGCTCGGCTGCTGACCCAAAGGTCGCGGGTTTGATCCCGGCCGCGGCGGTCGCATTTCGATGGAGACGAAATGCTAGAGGCCCGTGTACTGTGCGATGTCAGTGCACGTTAAAGAACACCAGATGGTCCAAATTTCTGGAGCCCTCCACTACGGCGTCTCTCATAATCATATCGTGGTTTTGGGACGTTAAACCCCAGATATTATTATTAATCCTTAACTACATGAGGTAGTTATTTCAGGAAATCACCACAATAATGTCCACCTACCTTTATGCCATCGGCAATTTCTTCTGCACTTTGTCTCGTGCCGAGGTCATTCCCGCCGACATAAACGACAAGAAAATGGAGGCCTGGGCGCAGCAGTTCGATTGCTTCCATCACTCGCGCTGCCTTTGCGCCGCCATAGCTAAAGGTACACGTGTCGCAGTTTTGTCCTAAATGAAGTCGACTGCTGTTCAGAAATTTCAGTTGACTGTCGCCGACGAAGCACCCGCGGAGCGGCATGTTTCCTGCTGCTGCCATGCCGACGAGCTCGAGATGTCTAAAAAAACACGCGGCTATGAAGGGAAGGCTACGCAGCCAAAGTGGGCATGTGCCACCGCTGAAGAATGTAGTCCCACAATTGCGTCCGTGTTTTCCGCGTGAAAATCATATAATAAACAATATTAATTTATTGTCTACGCGATGCTGTTTATAAAGAGACGCAGCACGCACCAAGGAAATATTTATATTTCACTGACTTTATGCAGTGTCATTTCGCGTTTTTGCACGTGTGAAAGCGTCGCACGTTTTACGTGAACCTCAGTCAAAATGGCGTCTTCGTCTTTAGGTGAGAGCTCGTCGCCCTCCAGCTATTCCGACTATTCGCCGATGGAGCTTGTGACGAATTTCACTCACAAATGGCTGTAAGCTAGACGTAACAAATGTATGCAATGTTATTATTCGAACACGGCCGTCATTCAAAACGCAAGCCAAACCGGACTACTTCGCGGAGGAGTACATGTGCAGTAGCTCCTCCCCTGTAGCTCTCCCCAGGCCCGTAGCCAGGGGGGGGGGGCCTAGGGGCCCGCCTCCCCCCGCCCCCCCCTTGGAAATTCGGATTGAGGGGGGTGTTTTACCGAGAAAAAATAATGAAAATAGGGGGTTTTCACGTTTTTTTCGCGCAGTTTCCCCGTAACGTAACTTTTGGTACTGCCGCATGACACTACAATGGCTGACTACGCGGCCTCGCAATGAAGTTTTTGCTGGTCATATGCTTCAAAATGGCGGCACACAATTCTTACACTGTAGTAGCTCTGCAGGCACCACTGGCATGGCCAGGAGGGGTGTTGATACCCCCCCCCCCCCCCATTCCGCAGCTTTTCAGTTTTGCCTTTGCATATACACGTACATGTCTACAAACTCGCGCACGAACATACTTACCCCTCCTCGCCCCCCCCCCCCCCCACCCGTCGTCCGAGCTCAAAAAATTTAGCGACACTCGCGTCTTGCGCATGCAGCTCTTTCTTTTGAGTTACAACCGTGTGCGCCTATGTGCTTCCATTCTATGCCTATAATACTTGTTTCATACTTGTGGCCACTTGGACAATGTCTGCTCGTTCAAGACCCGTAACTAACAAAAAACCTCGATGACATTTCTCAACAGATCTGGTGTAATTGTCTTTCCTTCTGAGGCCAAAAATCCTTTCACACAGGAATCAATGCGTGAAAATTATGTCTGTCCACAGGCATCCAACGAAGCAGCAGCAAGCTCAAAGCCGAAAATGTCATTCAGTGAACTGAAGAGCTGATGCACCCCACTGACGAGCAATATAGTTTAGAGTTTGACGCACACTCGTCTGGTGAGGGAACAGGCTGGTACACGAAACCTTGGCTAGTGTGTTTTTCGTACCAGCCACTGGAGAGATGCGTACGAGTTTCCGAGAAATAAACGTATAATTCGCCCTACTTTCGGTGTCGAACTCGAGACCAACACCACGGACAGTTTCTTCGCAGCCAAGGCTGGAGGGAACGTAGGGTTTCAATATAGGCGGAAAGCTTATTCTTTCAGAAGACCAAGGACATGGTGCGGGTCTACAGAAAGCGCTGTCTCTGTGCACCCGCACCAGGCTAGCAGCCAGGATTAACCGCAGCGCAGATGCTTGGAGACTGCAGGAAAAGGCTACACCAATCCACAACCTTGAGCACATAAGCACCTAATCAAAGGCAGCTTTGGCACAAAATCGTGGTCGAGTCACAATTAATGTGCCGACGAGCACTGCTGTAATAGATAGACCCCTCTGAACAGTCATAAGCCAAGACAGTTTTATTGAACTTTCCAGTACACACAAAAAGTTGCAACCTGGTTGCAAGTGTGTCGGGGAACATAATTTTACAATTCTTCTTAAGCTGCACAACATGCCCTTGTTTTCAGTCCGTCCAAACCTCTGCTGGGCTACCTAAGATAAGTGGGAGGCAAAAAAATCCCTTGTTGGTCCGCCAGGTGCAAACACCACCGCTTGTCGCTGAAACTAGCAACAGCAGGCCCCCCTATCCGCCCCCCTGGGGACCGCGCTCTCTAGCAGGCAGGTTCTGCCAAGAGTGCCATTGCATGGTCTGGTATTACCAGCCTTCTGGCAAAAGTACAGACATGATGTTAACATAGCACCAACAACGAGATTTTACGGCACCTGTTTTCTTTAGTGCAATGGAAAGTTTACCAGTCAGTCTCTAATCGCACACGGGTAATGCGACAAACGCTGTGAAATATTTAAAAACGAAAATTTTCTATCTCGGGTGACTACTGAATAACACATTCTGACCCTTTAAAGTCTACAACGCTTCAAGGATACACGATTCAGCCCACAGTGCAGCTCCATTAACAGCAGGCACCAGTCCACTTGAGGCTGCAACCACAAAAAAAAAAGAAAAAAAGAAAAAAAACAACAACAAAAACAAAACCAGGACAATACCCAAGCGAGCAAGCAAGAAATGCACAACCAAAATAATTATTCCCAGGCATGCATAAGCGAAGAAAAGCTTCCTTTGGCTGTGGTTGGCAGAAGCAGAATTAACTCTATTCTCAGCCTGAAATGACTCTGCAGCCCTGGTTTGGCATGAAATATTTACTGCATGCCTGCTACAACACCAGTGCTGCTGCGAGCCTGCAGCCACATTGATGTAGTCACAGACAGCGACCAAAGCAGAGGTTGCAGGACACAAACTGGGGCTGTTGTTGCACATGAAGTAGGAATTGTAGGATCTAGGGCCCCGAGCAGTGGCTGACAGCAGCTATCGCGTCCTAGCGCCGTGCCGCCAGCACAGCAAGGGATACCACTAGATTTCTCAAAAAGGAAACACACGCGCAGACATAGGCAAACAAAGAAACAAATAGAGAAACCATGCAAACAGTAACGGTGCAGTTATACAGCTTTGCCAGGGTGTCAAATGGCTGTTGCTGACCTGGAACAACACCAGTGCAGCTGCAAGCCTGCAGCCTCACGGATGCTGGCACAGACAGCGACCCAAGCAGAGGCTGAGAAAAAGACACAATTAGGAATTCGAGCAGCCAGGACCCAGAGCAATGACCGACAGCAGCTATCGCATCCTAGCGCCGTGCTGCCAGCACAGCAAGGGAGGCGTCTGGAGTTCCTAAATCCCACAGTGAATTACTGCTGCTGCCTTCATTGTGGCAATGCAGCCTCAGCCAGAATGCTAGTTATGTTACCTAATATGCCGAGTTTCCTTTCCTCGGGAATGCGATTGAAGTAGATATTGATGTTCAATAGTGATGACTGTATATCTCTGTGAGTTCGTCAACATGCTTGCGATTACAGCATTGTGCACCCTTGGTCTTTCAGAGGCACACAAAGCTAAAATCACTTCTGCAGGGTTGCTTGACCCAGGTCGCTTCCTCTCGCCACATGAGGACTGTTGTGCTTCGTCAGGGAAGTGCATGGTGGGCCTCGATCTGCCGTTTCCTCTGGCTGGTATCTGACCGCTGTGAGGAAGACTGCAGACAAAGATACACATTATATTTCGAGTGACAAGATGCATACTACACTACGTATTTTGTTAAAATGTTGGCTGGCCTTTTCAGGAGGAGATCTTGAGCTCTCTTGCTGGTCACTTATGGTACCAAGCAACGAGTGATCACTGTCCTCCAAGTCGCAGACAATATCGCTGCTAGGGCTCTTTTGTTGCTCACATGGCCCTCTCTCTGACGAAGTACTGTTGTGGCAATCGGTGCCGCTGTGCTGCCCTGAGTACTGCTCTACGAGATCCTGGAGGATGGCTGCTTAGCCAAATCGCAATGCCACAGACATTGTTACATATCGCTCACAAAAACTTTAGTAATATATAAGCATGTCATGTAAAGTATGCCTACCTTGTGCACTATCTTTGGCATATGAAGTTGCCTCTGCCACACTGTCCTCCGGGCAGGCTGGGCCTTCTTGTCTTCATACTTCTTAAACGGCGCCACAAGCGAAGACGAATGCACACGAAAAACAGAGGACACGAAACACAAGCGCCGACTCTCAACTGAACGTTTATTCACATGCGCAGACCATAAATATATACCCACGCATGGCTTCACACAGATAACAAACCCGTACATAACCGATGAAAACCGGTATGAACAAACAAAAAAAATACAAAAAACAAAAAACTGCAAAAAAAATTCTCTACCCATTCACACGGACCATATTTATGGTCTGCGCATGTGAATAAAAGTTCAGTTGAGAGTCGGCGCTTGTGTTTCGTGTCCTCTGTTTTTCGTGTGCATTCGTCTTCCCTTGTGGCGCCGTTTAAGAAGTATGAATTCATACCAACTTGCCCAGTTATCAGTCCTTCTTGTCTTAGAGGATCCTCCTGCAAATGATGGCAAAAATTTTTACCCAGAGTACTAAATATTCCACAAAACTAAGCGCCGTCATGCAATGGCGCAGCCAGGGAGGTGGTTTGGGGTGTTCGGACCTCTCCCGAAATTGTAACTTCTCTTAGGTGTATGCACAAGCATACCTATAGAGTGGTTGGACTACCAGCGAAACGAATTTCTGGTTAGGCCCTTGGTGTCATGGATGCAGTCTATATAGAAGCACAGTGACTCACAGGCAACGTACACAGCAAACTTTAGCACTATAGCTACTCATATCAGCTAATAGCGATTTCCTTGGCCTGGCATAATATTATAATAGTTCTAAAAATTAACCGCATGCAGTTCCTGCAGTAATTTTATAGCTCTGTCTGGTGTATGTGCACTAATAAGGGGCAATGCACTCGCAGAGCGAAAAGTAGCTTGTGAACAACGGTTCTTGGCTGGAGAACAAGCATAGCATGAAAAACGTACTTGCATATCTCTGCAAATTATCTATTAACAACAGAGAGTACCGTAGAATTGTTTTATTAGAGTCGACACATTTCGCACGTCGCCAGGCTTTTCAAAATGATGTACGTGTATAAAATTCGAACGAAACACATTGGTAACTTACCTGCGAGACGACACGTAGTCACGCAGAAACGACATTAGCTTGAAGAACACCCATGGCCTTTTCTGGTTTGCGGCCGACCCACTTTTGGCCTTTTCAAATACTTTAAGCTGCTTCTGGTACTTGTCTCTCAAGTATTGCCATTTTTTTTGCACTCGGCACCTGGGAAGGAGAAGCTGAGATGAGTGAACCTAAGGGAGCCACAGCTTTGAAGCTCGTTTGTTACAGAACAAGAGCATATATTAAAGGAGCAGACATCAACTTTACGCATGTCGCGTTTTTTGCGTCAACATGCAAGTTATCGATGCCCTAGTAACGATTCGGTACTGATAACGCAACAGAGGGACGAAGTAATATATGTAATAATGATTAGTATGACCAGTACTGAACGCAATTCAAAACGGGTGCAAAGCCCGCCAATTTTCAGCGCTGCCAAGCGGTCACCTCTCGCGGTCACGCCCCATCTGATCACGTGGCCACACAAAATGGTGACGCGAGCTTCAGCTGACATTTCGTCTGCTCGGCGCGCACGTGTAGGCATGTCTTCGCCACCCCCCATCGTCGTCGCCGCCGTCATCAGCGTCCACAAGCAACGATGAAAACACTGAGGAATATTTTGTTCTTTTTTGTTATCTTGGACGGGTGCTTCCCGCGGCGGCAAGTTTGTGTGCGTTACGAGCGATAAGCATGGACTTCGAAGTTGGATCAACATTCTGAAAGTACGATGAATTCAACGCAGCCTTTAAGGCGTTTCAAGAGAGGAATCGCATGCTTTTTGTTACTAAAGCCACAAAAGTGTGCCGCGGCGGCAACGAGCATCGTGTGCGTGCGCGCGCGGTCGCTACTACAGGCAGCAAAACATGGCATATATGAGCGTCCTGTAAAACCCGAAGACAACTCATCCGCGGCATTTTTTGCGTACTGCAGCGTTCCCGGAGAAACGGAACTGTGCCTGACGCTTTTAAAATGCTGCCAAGGTTCGGTGAGATGCTAGAGCATTGAATTTCCACCACAATTCTAGCCACGATAACAATGCGCTGTCTGCGAAGCCTGGCGACGCATGTTGGTAGATACCCCTCTTGGAGGGACGTGAACTCTTTTGGCACCAGCAATCGGTCATCGCTTGAACAACTCAACATATTTCGTGCTTATATGAACGTGGATCTAAATTTTCTTTTTACGGGATGCAGAGTGGGGCAGATTATACTTCCCGACGCTAATCGTTGCGCTGGTGCGAACGATCATTACTAATAATTATTCGCGCGCTCTAACCACAGTGCAACAGTTGGAAATGACTTCACAAGTTTGTCACATGCTCTACACTGACATGACTCGCATAAATCTCAAAGAGTCGATCAGGACATGTGGGGGGTTCGGCTTATTGATTAGTATACACAAATACAAGGCTAGCATGTCCGCGACACGCGATACGATAACAAAAACGAATTTCTTTTTATGGCAACGCATGCTTGGCGCTTCCAATCCATGGAGCCTCTAGACGCGCGCGGCAATGCTCCAATAAGCGCGACTAACGAACCTACACCGCGATAAAGAACAGCTGTGCAAGCCGCCACTAACTACAGTGGAGTGGTGCCGTCCTCAGTACAGCAAAAGGCGCACCTAGTACACTGTCGAAGGATAACGCGGTACGAATTTGGCATCAAACAAAAAGGCAGATTTTTATTCACTTCTTCAATGCCATTTTACATACAGCCGAAAGTTACTGGCTGCAGTTTCAATCCTAGCTGCATCCAGAGCAGAACCAGTGCCTCTTCTGCTGCTTTTTGTTGAAATCGACGCAAGACCTACGAGAAAAAAAAGTGGGCGAGTGTAATAGAGCCTTATATAGATAAAACTTACATCAGGCTTGCACACAATGGCATGCATGTGTGAATTATTAAGCATCCTTACCAGTGGAACCATTCTAAGCACTGTTCACAACACACCATCTTCGGTGTTTCATCATCTTTTTCCTTTCAAGCTGCACAGAACCACAAGTCTGCCTCCGTCTTCATCGTAACTGCAAGTAAGGTTGAACGCACATAAGCTTCAAGATACTAACTAAAAAAGAAACAAAATGCATCATACTTGTGGAAGTCAGGAGCACCCACGCATCTGGCGTGAAAATTTTCTTTAGTTTCGGTAACGAAACTCTGTAATCCAGAAAAGAACTTGGTAGCAGTTCTGGCCGAACTTCAATCTCACTTCCCTCCAGGGCCGATCCACCTTGCAGAACGCGATCGCAGGACTCCTTGCTTGAAATTGCAGTGAGCAGTACTGAAAAATGATTTGATGTATATATTCGAGATTGATAATCACTGCATATGAAAATGGGATTAAGCTATTATATACAAAGATGAAGCCAAATCAGGCACCATATTTGCATGTATTCTCGTATCCAAACCAAAAGTCTTTCATGCTGGCACTTTTCCAACAGATGATTGAATGGGACTGGGTGGTTGTCATGTCGTGCTTTGCGCTTTCTCGCCTGAAGAAGTCTTTTTGGTGGTCGTCCTCTGCTCTTTACTATTGGCAATCTAATTGTACTAGATGGCTGGGATGTTACAACTGCCTCACTTGAGCAAGGATCAGAGGGTAGTTCTGGGGACGGTGGGCTCGTTTCGGGTATGGTTGTATCTTCTGCAGTAGTGCCGTCTCTCTTGCCTGGTGAGGGCATTGTTGGGGCACACTTGTTACCATCAACTGAGTCGTCATTTTCAGGCTGTTCACCTCTCAGCCAAGAGGCATTTAATTCCTGAAGATGGGAAAATCTTGCTTCGAAAACTTGGGGGGCCACAGTCTGTAAGGTTGTCACACAAAGACTTAAGTGTTCTTAAAGCATAGTTGTACCGTTTATTCCTGTTCATGTTTTTGAAGCACGGACCAGCCATTGACAGCACATCAACGTTCTCACAGATGTTTTCACTATTTATTAGAAGGTTCCTGGTGATTGGTGCCAGGAAGCTGAGGTTCCTGGTGGCTTGAAGCTAAGAAGTCTAGTTGGTACGATTGTACCAACGTTTGTGGACAATCTTCTCTAGATCTGGTTGTGTGGCGAAGTTCAGACACACAGCAAGTAAATGCTTGCAAGGCAAGCCCATCTTTGTATAAGTGCCACAGCTGCACGTCTGTGTATTTAAAGAAATGCTGTACATACATCACTGCATGTCGATGACATAGCATAATCCTGCTGCGACAGGTGCTTGATCAATATATCAGTATTTTTCGCCTTCATTAACTCTTTACTGATCAGGCTGCAAGCATATGGCGTCAAAATCTTTTCTGCAAGCAGCTCCACTGCTTCGGATTTTTTGTATGAATAAAATTCACAAGTTTTCAGTAGCGTCATTTTATGTCTCGCTTGCAGTCGTAAAGAGTCTGCCATATGCAGAAGGGTGTTCAAAGCTTCGTGGAGCTTACTGGATGATTTTAGTACGTTCTTGATTATAGAATTGTGCGATTCCACACGGTTCGTGGTGCTGTTGCCACCAGTAAAGTGGCGGTCACACAGGTAACGCACCCACATGTCTGATATATTCTCCCAGTTTTTTTCAAAATATTCAAGTGCATCTTTGCTTGCTAGTCTTTTGAACTCCGTTGTTGCTTCAGAAAACTTTTCAGCATTGGGAGCAATCAGCATTTTTGCAAAACTAGCGACAATACGTTCGCGCTCTTCTGCCGACTTTGAGAGCTGGGCTGCAGCAGTTCTGAATGCCTTAAGCACATGAAATTGACACAGCTGAATTGCAGGTGTGCTGGGAAGTGTGGTCCTGACTGCATTGATTTCAGTGAAATCTTTGTCTACAATTACTACTTTTGTCTCCGTTGTATCAGGGTTTTCTTTCACAAAAATCTCTAGCAGTTGCGTGACCACATGCTGCTGTTCCGACGCAACAAACGCGTACGCAACAACTTGGCTGCTGCCTGATCCATCTTGCACAAAGAACACATACAGTGGCATTCGAAGCTTATTTGTTCGATACGTTGCATCAATGAGAAGTACTTCGGGAAAAGACCAAAAGGCCTGCTGCATGTGGTGCGTTTGCACCAACAAAATTTGCAGTTCGTCATTCTCGTCGATCACAGGGATAACCTTCGCTGCTAATTTGTTACGCAGTTTAACTATTTCTTCTAGGAGCTGGCTCCCTTCACTTTTCTGGCCACCTTCTTTCTTGAGATTTTGGGTGTCTTTAGGAATGACTTGTTTTCCTGCAAGGAGTGTAACAACCTGGGGTGAATTGACTGAAATTTAATTCAGAGCAGTTTTTGTAGAGTTGAGATTTTGGCAGAATTTATGAAATAGTTGAAAAAGGTTCTGCAAACTAGGTTAACTTCATAAACGTTTGAAACAAACGAAAGAAAAGAAACATCACTTCTCAAAAACAATTTTAAGATATTTCCACACACGCCCATTTCTTTCATCACGAGGACGTGACAATATTGTGATTGCACAAGAATTATAGTTACATAGCCGTAGGCCTTTGGTTAATATCGCTTATGTGATTTAGCAGATTACTGCTTTGGCTTTTTGCAGGACCGCTTCTTTAAAGGACCGCCTTAGCTCTTTAAAGGGGCCGTGACACCCACTTTTCGATCATAATATGTCTTATGTGGGTTAATCCTTATGCGTTCACAAACAAGCTGGCGAAAATCTAGCCCATTTGGTCGAGCGCTTAATTTATAATTGAATATTTTTTTAAACACGCGAGCGGCCTGAGAGTCGGGCAACACTGGCGCACTCGCGAGTCGTGACGTAACAAGCAGCTAGCCCTTCAATCATCGACATTCCAGCGAACGGTATTGTTCCGTGGTCAGCTGCGCGTGAAATCGAGATATTTTAGCTTTCTTCAGCTTGGCACTGAAATTGAACGATTTGCAGCGGCTGAAACATTGGTAGAAGACGACAGCTCCGCTCCTTGCTGCGATGACGTCACACGCATCTTGGCTAAATGGCGGTCGCCGGCGGTGGGCAAGGTTTACAGTCGGCGACTTCGAGGGCTTGTTTTGAACAGAAATATTCTTTTCCGGCCCACTTCTCACATACGTAAAGGCATAATAGACCCTCTACTTCTAGTTGTTACTGGAAACCACAAATTCTTGGGTGACCTTGTCATGGCCCCTTTAAGCTTCGCCCGAACTGCTTCCTGTAGGTCAATGTTCCCCTAAGTGAGAACATCACAATACGCGCCTTCAGATATCTACTCGGCCACGCGGTTGGCGCATCGTCAGCTTTACTGCACGTTTTTAACAGGTGACAACAAAACCGCGCTTCAACGCCTCGGGCGGCACCGCCTTCAAGAGTGTGGCGCGGGCGCCAAGAAACCTTGCCGCACTTGTTCCGGTCACTGTCTCGTCAAACGCACACGTAGGGTACTGCAAACATACTGCACGCTTTTATTAGCCGATGACACAAACGTGCTTCGCGTCAGTCCGCTCCCATTTTGTCGTTCAAAACCGCTTACATATTGCTGAGGCACGTCAAACAGTAGCACTACAACACACAGCCTAGCGAGTAGACGCAGCACGCTTGGGGCATGGCAGCGCTTTTTTTTTTTTTGGGGGGGGGGGGGGGGGGGGTCACTCATATCTACAACCCAGAGGAGATAATGGCGGCACTATGGGGACCTTCATTAGAAAGGTCCATTAAAGAAAAAAAGAAAACAAAAAAACAAAAAAAAACTCGCTTGGGCGAGTCTGTGTTCTGCGAACGTCTAATCTAGTATTCCTGGCGCTGCTTGGAAAATAACATGCTTAACTCCACCTTCTTTTTCCCGATGAAGCTGACGTGTGCGTCAAAATTATCGCACTTGTGCAGCTGTCTCACCCCGGAATAAAATTAAGTGCTTTCATTTGTGAGACGAAAGAATTTCCATCTCCATGGGCATCATGACACTGTTCTATCTAAAGATTACTCACTGGTACTTTGATTCAGCCTCTCCACAATCATAGATGGCAACACATTCATCTTCATTAGTGGACGCGCAGAGGCTTTTTCCCCGTCTGTCAGGCGTCGGTTTTCTGGGTACGACATATACACCTCTCTGCTTACCTCATGGTTATGTTGAAGCTCTATCTTTGTGACTTCTAGTTGCTGAGACATTCGACGTGCTGCAATCACAACAGTAGCTGGACACTGTTTCCTTCATTGTCCGAGAATATAAACGGCCGTTGTATAGAACAAAAAGAAAAAAAAAAACAAGGGAAAAGCTTGTGCTGAATAGCAATTCTAACTGACATGTAGCAATCTGAAGTTTTAGTTGCTTTAGCAGGAAGCTTTAGCTCGGGCCCAGCTCTGATGCTGTATGTTAAATTCAGAAATGCTTTTATAAAAAAAAGCGCAGATTGCATTTGCTTCATATGAAATATAACGTAAAATTACGCTGATTATTGAAATCATAAGTGACTTAAAGCCTGTGATTTTCCTGCTTGCTGGTAGAGATTAAAATTGAAAAAAAAATGTTACGTACCTTTGCTGTGGTCGAATTCCCGCACCCGTTGTCCTTGTAGTACCAGCGTGCTTGCAAACGTACGTGGCATTGGCATACTTCAATTCTGCTTTCAATCGCTCTAAGCCGGCTGTAACGCGACAGTTGACAACGTCAACAGTTTTTGTGGCTTTAGTTACAAAAAGCATGCGATTCCTCTCTTGAAACGCCTTAAAGGCTGTGTCGAATTCATCGTACGTCCCGAATGTTGATCCAACTTCGAAGTCCATGCTTACCGCTCGTAGCGCACACAAACTTGCCGCCGCGCGAAGTGCCCGTGCGAGATAACAAAAAAGAAAAAAAGAAAGGAGCCACGTGACTTCGTAGGACGCTCATCCGGCCAAAGGAGGCGCTGATCCGGCTCAACGCCACGTGACCCCCGCCACCTCGCCGCCGTTGGCAGCACGGTCGCCGCGTCGTGCGTATAGCAACTTCCGGTTTTTCGTGCACGACGTCGTGCGTATAGCATTGCTCAACAGTGATACGGTGAGCGACGTCAGAGCACCAGTGTCTACGCAAAGGAGCGGCGTAAGAGCAGGACCATTCCTCGTTGCACGTCATCCCCATCCATCTTGGGGCGCGCCCGCGAGAATAAGGGAAAGTGGCGCTAAATTTGAAATTTCATATCTGTCCGCGATGCGCAGGGTTGCAAATTCTCGCAGACAAGATCATGAGCACCCAGTGCATGCATTAATTACACTTCTCAGCTGAAAATGATCAAACCTGCTGAGGGGCCCTTTAAAGCATGCACCAATAGGAAAGAAATTGACCCTACGCAATTAGACCCGGCTAATACGAGGTATCCTCCCTTCTGCTCTTTTAGCGTTCTGGATATCTGCTCCTGCACTGCCTTTCTAAGCCGTGCCGAAAAGAAAGAGACCCAGGAGTGTGTTGATTCGACGGTGGACATTTGACTCGCCGTCCTAGACAATGAAAAGAAAGACCGGTTTCTGCGAACCGCGCGGGAAATGCATGACTATGTTGAACCGTTCGCGCCTTTGTGCAATCATAAACAAGACCATTTTCTTGCTTCCTGTCGTAGATACAGGTCGCGCACGTCTCTGTTTGAAATTATTTGAATTTATATAGAAATTTATTGTGCCTATATTTACGATTTTGGAGGCCTAAAAAGGTGTTTTACCTGCCTATTCTTGGCGCCTGAAACGCGCTTTTTAGTGCCTAAAAATCCAGCCTCTAGTAATCATTTCCATAGTACCATTTCTTATTTATGTTCGTCATACATTCACGTTACGCAATCTCAAATTTGGTGAATATCAAGCTAGCGAAACGTACACCAGCGTGCCATGAACCTGGCATGGAAGTCATGTTGCGCATGACATGTCATGATTTCCATGTTACCACTGGTTATTTATGTTCGTCTTACAGTGACGTTACGCAATACCAAATTTGGTGCATATCAAGCTAGCGAAACGGCTGTGAGCGTGCCACGCGCGTGGCATGGAAGTCATCGTGCACATGACATGTCATGATTTGCATATTACCACTTGTCATTTATGTTCGTCACACTGTCAGGTCACACAACACCAAATTTCGTGTATATCAAGCTAGCGAAACGGCCGTCAGCGCACCATTAGCGTGGCATGTAAATCATGTTGTACGTGACATGCACATCATGATTTTCATATTACCACCTGTCATTTATGTTGGCCATGCAGAAATGTTTCATCCTACCCGTTTTCGGATATATCAAGTTAAGGAAACGGCCGCAGGAGCACCACGGCCATGGCGTGTAAACCCCACCGTTCATGACAAGTTAGTCAGGATTTTCGTGATATGACCAGTCATTTATGTTCGTCGTACAGTCATGTTATGCCCTACCAATTTTGGTATAAATACCATTAACGATACGATCTGGAGATCACAATGTCGTAGGCGGCTAGATAGATAGATAGATAGATAGATAGATAGATAGATAGATAGATAGATAGATAGATAGATAGATAGATAGATAGATAGATAGATAGATAGATAGATAGATAGATAGATAGATAGATAGATAGATAGATAGATACGCTCAAAGTCGCCGAAGTTCGCTAAGAAATGCGTCGCATTTCAAAGAAGACTATGTGTGACTATTTTCGGACAGTTTTGACTTTCCACGTATACGACTCTGTTTAAAGAGGAACGGTGACTCTATTGGTGGGTCAGAGTCCGGGCGCTCTAGGCCCCAGACCCTCTTAGTAAGAGTGAAAAGACTCTTATGCGAAGCATCAAACTACCACTTCTGAGGGGGAGTCAGACGACTCCTGCCTGTGACGCTCCTGCGTGGGTCAAACGACACCCACGGAAGCGTCAAGCGACTCTACGGCTAGTTTAAGCTGCTCAATTGACCGTTGCTCTAGTTTTCCGCAACTGCTGTTGTAAATAATGAAGTATTCATTTTAGGCAACACCAGTAATGCTTGCTGTTGTGCTTAGGGACTGTAAAAAAAGAATAGTTCAATTTTAGCTTTATTTTGATAAAACTCGTCCAAACAACACGCCATTTCCAGCAGAGTAATATAGAAAGCGCGGAGATGGTCTGTGATTTCCAATGAAGGTGTTTAGGTATTCCCCATTTTCATGCTTGTATGAGTATAGGCAACCAAAATGTGCGACTGTAATGTGCATAGTGCCATGTCGTGCAACATAAACTGCAGATATTGGTATCTTGTTTCCATATTTATTCCTGATGATTATGAATAAATTAAAAAGTCGTGACGGCTGGAGGACCATACTTGTGGAATTGCTATGTTGTCGCTCCTGAGCAGCGTGAGCAGCCATGTAAAATGGTACCTGAAATGAAGAACGTGATATCATGATGAGAAAACGGAGTCGTAGTAAGAGTTCGCAAAACCTAGACAAAAAGTGATTTACAAAGACATATGAAGGCTCACAACAAAACAAATGCAAACAGGCATGGTAAGGAACGACGTTTTTTGCCGTTATCGTGTAAAACACAACTTCCAGATGGTAGTTATTGTAACATGCCCCTTGGTGACAAACTTGCAGCACAAGATGATGTGAGCATCTTTTAAACAACAAACGCAATTGGTTTAGGCTCCATTGCGTGGGTGCCACTCACCTCTTTTCCTAAGGAAATGGACCAAAGGAAATGGACGACCGACAGCCTCGCTGTCAGGGCGAACGCCGCTGTTGATTTTCCCATCACTAGGTGGCGAGGCGCCAGACCATAGCGACACCTTCGTTTCCCCGAGTGTGGCGGTAAACTGGGGTGAAGAGGCCGGAGAAGCGATCCGGTATTCTGGGAATAACCAACACGCAAACACACAGACTGATTAGTTTTATTGAATCCACCCTTTGTTCAACACACCGTTACTGTGCAGACATCTGACACGAGTGTTTTGTTTTCAATAATTGGGCAACGAAAACAAATTCTCATGCAAAAGAAGGCGGGAACCTCGTTACAGAATAGGCACTGGTTATGCACGAAATGAAATGACTGCTTTTCTGAGAAATCGCTTCAAAATATGCTTTCAGAATAAGCCTGGCTTTGCACCGGCATATTCCGACGCCCAAGCGCATCCTCCGGCAGTCAGGGGCAATCCGTGAGCGGTTACTGACCGCCTGTTTTACAAATGTAACCCATTATTAAATACTCTGTTAAATCCATGCGAGGACGAGCGCCCGAACGACACCAACGCGCGCGGACACCGTCAACGTTGACATCAGACATGGCATATGCTAGAATTACCGCACATCGCTCCTATAGTCACGTATACTCACTCGTTTCTGCTATAATGCCGAACGTCATTACAGATGCCGGCAAAGCACGAATACAGCAATCGAATACGAGGGAAAAGAGCGCACGGCGGCGGCCCGTAACAATGCGCACCGTCCACAGTCTAGAGCTTTTCCCGTTACCGGCGAGGCGCGACTACCGCGTACGCGCTGGAAGCATCGTACTATATCTGCACCTCAAACTACCCTCTTTAAGCCAACACAAACCATTATATACAGTGAGTCTTACAGACTTGTTTTTTTTTCTCACGTGTCCACGTGCGGTAGCATGCTGCACACTCGAGTATCGATGGAAATGTTATTATGACGTAGACTAAAGCACGTCTCAAAACAATATCAAGCACCTTCAGCAGTGCAGACACAATGTGCGATCAGCAAGTAACCGCCCTCGATAAGTGATTGCATCACTAATTTTATGAGTGATGCAATCACTTACACAACAACGCGCGTAGCGGTCTTAACTCGTTAAGTGACAGTTTTAATTGGGCATCTGCAACAGCCCCGCGGACGCAGGCAACTGTTGGAAATGGCTGGCAGCCTACTTCCGCAGAGATGCTGCAGACGCCCAGCTAAAGCTGTGTAATTAGTGCCTACGAAAGCAGTACACTAACCGTTAACAGGCCCACGTTGTCCGTGTCCGCAGCTCCATGAATATTCCTCACTCGAATCGTTACTTCGAGCACGGAGCCTGGCGTGACCGCCACCGAAGATGCGCATGTTCCCTCGAACTCAAAACTACAAGACACGTGACCAGCGTAACCGACGCAACGCATTCCAAAAGACGGAGCAGGCGGAGGCGCCGCGCAGCTGCGCCGGCGCCGCAGCTCCCCGGCGCCGCAGCTCCCCGGCGCCGGGGTGAGGCGCGGGCCCGCGGCAAGGGCGCCGAACGGCAAACGGGCGATATGTATGGCGTATATGGCGGCGCCTTCATCAAGGAAGCCAATCGAAACGCGCTTCACGAGAGTGCTATGAGTCCTCTGGAAATGCCAACTCTGTTTTTCTGCGTCTACCTTCCAAAAGGGGTCAATTGAATAGCCAAAGAGAGTCATGGTGTCTTGACCCTCTTTTGACTCTTTTGTTTCTTATAGTGCAGTTGTTGCTCGAGCAAACCCCCCTGCCCCCCTGGCGTCTTTTCATACCCGTTTAAGACGGGCGGGCGTTTCCTCTGTGCTTGAGCATTCGACGACCGGTCTTACAGGCGGGGGGGATCTGATCGCATGCGCCTTCCGAGCGACGGAGATCTCTGCTTCAGCCGCGGTCGTCGCCCCCCGCTCGCGCGCTACTCCCCGCGGGTAGAACGTACGATGCACTGGGGGGATCTTATACATTTGAAATTTATACGGGACATGACGGCGACAGCGAAAACCCGTCCAGACTGTTCATATAATTGCTATCGCAATAAAGTGCGGTGCATTTCCGCTGATCAGATTACCGATGACTACGTTCTCCGCCATGAGCACACAGCGTGTATTGCTTCTACTTCGACTTTTCATTTCCTGGTCGCATGTTCGCCGAATAATGACGTTCGTCTTTAACGGCCCAACTGTCTCCTTCTTCACCGTCATTACCATGCGACATTACATCGTTTTGTTTTCTCTGTTAAGCATACATTCAGGGGCAGCTGCTTCGGCGCTTCTTGCAGACAGCTGAAATAGTTCTTGGGGTTCGTTTATAGACGACGTTACGTAAGACATATAGGCACCCCCCATCTTGGGCTGTTAAACGAATGTTAACGCGATAGCGTTAAAGAGCTCGTTTCGCAGAAATTCCGGCGTCGGTGTCGGCGTCGTTGGTTGCCAGCGAAAAATCATCATCTTGTCCGTGACCGAAAAATCAAGAAAGATGCAAATAAAATAAATATTAAATAAAATAAATATTAAAAATTTCCGGGTCCGATCTGGATCGAACCTATGTCGTTTGCGTGGCAAGCAGGTGTTCTACCACACAGCCACGCGTCTGCTTTTTTTTTTTTTCTTTAATACATGGGAATAAAGCCATCAAATATTGTCATCTAGTGCTTGAGAACACTGCAAAAATAAGTTCCTCTGCTTGGAAATGGAAAGATGCAAATAAAATAAATAATAAAAACTTCCGCGTCCGAGTGAGGATCGAACCCAGGCCGTCTGCGTGGCAAGCAAGTGTTCTACCACACAGCCACTCGTCTGCTTGTAAGTACAGCAGAAATAACTTCCTCTGCTTGGAAATGCAGTGAAAATAACTTCAATGCTTTAAAAACGCGCGCGTCCTGTATACAGGCTTCACAATACCACATGTAATATCGCAATAATACTGCGTGGTACAAGCGTACATTGCCATCGGACGTCAGAAAATGCGATTATCATAACGACTTCGTGGTTTCAAGCCGGCCACCCACTACAAAAGGCGCAGACGTTACTGCGCGTATTCCCTTAAGACCACGCAGTGGGTGCATAGCAAGTTCGAAAATATTTAAGGCGCATAATTGCTAGTGGTTTAAAGCATGCTACCCATTACACATAATGCAGCCATATGCGAAAGCTTCACTGACACAAGGCACTTTCAACTTAATCGATTACATTGTAGTCAGAATTTGAATTTCTCGAGTAACATCATACAATAAAAAGTATGCACTGAGTGGTTGAAGTACGCACTAGGGACAGGATATCGCTATCGCGTTCAACTCTTAAAAGTGAAGCTTAAGGGTCCGCCAATTTTTTTCTGATTTTTATATCTCGTGACGTGAACCTGATTGAGGCAGGAAACGTAGAATGCGCCAACGAAACCATTCTCACGCGCACGCGTCTACCGTAGAGCTGTTCGCTTAATTATAATAATTGATGGGGTTTAACGTCCCATAACCATGATACGATTATGAGAGACGCCGTAGTGGAGGGCTCCGGAAATATCGACCATCTGGGGTTCTTTAACGTGCACCTAAATCTAAGCACACGGGCCTCAAGCATTTTCGCCTCCATCGAAAATTCGGCCGCTGCGCCCGGAATTCGACCCCGCGACCTGCGGGCCAGCAGTCGAGCACCATAACCACTAGACCACCGTGGCGGGTGTTCGCTTAATTGTTAAATAGAAAACGGCAAGGCTAACATCCCAGTACGGCGGCACCGGCACCGAAACCCATTCGTAATATTGTCTATAGTAAACAGATAAGCACCACACGTTGCACCCAAAGGGTAAGCTGTGTAGATATGTATTTCGGAATGTTTGCCGATTGTCCCTACGAGATTCTGTTTCGGCGCGCCTAGATTCAAGTTTCGTCACTTCATTGTCGCGTATAGTTCCGGCCTTACATGACAGAGTGGCGGCGGTTCGTGCACTCCGGGTGCGCCCAGTTTCGATATTGCCTTTAAAAGTTACTTAAGAATATACTTTTTAGCCCGAAAGGTTCGTGGTTACTAAAGAACATGTAAGCTGTATATTAGCACGCACTACAGCTGTCTAATACAACAAACTGCCCCAATTAAATAATTAATCACTTAATTTTTTCTTGATATAGTCGCGTCAGTGACATTTTAGTTGCGGCAAAGTATTTACGTCTCGGACGTAAAGTTCGTGTGTATTGTCGAAAAAAAAAACTATACACGAAATGCCATGTATCTACTAAGTAGCAGCGGAGAGTATAGCCAAGAATTGTAAGAAGTGAGTAATGAACGACGAAGTTGGTATCGAAATTGTTACCGGTACCGATGTAGGATACGATTTCACCCTGCTTGTTTATTTGAAGACACGTAACAGCAAAAAAAAAAAAAAAACAAACAAAGAAAAAAAAGAAATCGATAATGCGCATGGGCTGATGCTTTCCGGGAAGTCCTGTCAGCGTATCGACAACAGCTACGAGCTTATGTGGTAACCCTGACACGAGTCAAGATATTGCTCAGAGGTGCTATAAATACCCGAGCTAGGCAGATCATTTTCCCTCTACTGGACGACAGCAAGCAAGCAACCACAGCGTTCGCTAAACCTACTTTTGCCGAGGCGTGTGCGACCTGGATTTCTGGTACTGGAACGCGCTACTAAGAAAGCTCTCTTGTCCGTCAAGGCACTGCGATGTCCGAAGAAGAGAAGAGCACCCGGCCGTTCTCTCCCGACAGCGTGGATCTACCGTCAAAGAAGGCCAAGCCAGGCAGCAGCAGCGAGGAAGCATCCCCTCCGCAGGTGCCATTCTCTCCCGCCATAAGCCCAATCCCAGGCGGCTCTGGCAGTCATACTCCGACCAAGCCGCGTTCAAGCAGCCCGAAGTCGCCACAATCCCGCTCTATGTCGCCCTTGGAACGCGTCGTCTCATTGTTCAAGAGAAGTCCCCCGCCAGCGAAGCCACCCAGCGAGGGGGGCTCGCCCAAAGACATTCAAGAGGCGACACAGAGGTGGGTGCGCCACGGGAAAATCTCTCCTCCTGTCGCCGAAACTGAAGCAGACCCTCTAAAAGCCAGCTCAAGCTCAGGACGACCTCAGCAGAAGGTTACCTTTGCCCCCGAAGGATCGACGGGCTTCGATCCTCTGGTTGACGCTTTTGCTCGCAGGGGACTAACGTACGAGAAGTTCCCCGATGAAGTACTAAAGGAGGAAGGCATTAACGTAGTCCCCCCCAACGGCTTCGGTGGAGGATTTGTCACCCGAATCGGAGACAGCGCAGGGAGGTTCCGCAGCGATGGATCCCACGTCGGGCTGTTCGTCTTCAAAGCCAACTGATCCTCCGGACTCGATGTAATGTGGCTGCAGAAAGCACCACGACAGGTTGGTGTCGATGACGTGACGCAGGCGGGCTCCGATGAAGATGGCTACAGTTCAATTTTCTGTCGTAGTGCCGGTATGCTTCGTGTCAAGTTTGTGTTTTCAATGTTTTTTTTTTACCTTCCATCTCGTTCAGTAGTAGCTTATTGTTGCATATTGCTCAAGCTGGTATGCCTAAAAAATTTGCACAACTGCAATTACCATAGCGCTTTGTTATCCACGTTTTTATGCCCTTCATACTTGCTTCATTCGTTTTAGCGGCGTTTCCAGTTCAACTTGGTGATAGTCTTCGCACATCCAGCATCGAAAGTCTGTCCACGCCATATCATTGTCAAAATGTTTTCCGTCCTGCGTGGCGCCAATGAGTTCCATTTGTATTCGCCTTCCACCTGTCACTGCTTTCTGAATAAATACCACGATCACCAATTGTCTCTTGTAGCCTTGCCGCAAGCAGTCGCAAGAAAGTCATTGAAAGCCAAGGTATGCACTCTAAAAAATGATCGAGTAAAATGGGTGTCTTTTTGTCCCACAACAATACTCGCCATCCGGCTTGCTTGCGCTTCCTTTCTTGAAAACTCGGCGCTGGCCACTTTCCTATCAAGATTGCTATGTCACGCTGATCACGCGCGTGTCGTTCGTGACCCGAAACTGCCGGGCACGCGCCGATAATGCAAGGAACGGAACGCAAGATAGATGACGATTATTGTTTTGGGACAAAAAGACACCCTTTTTACTCGGTCATTTCTTAGAGTGTATATGTATGTGTGTGTGTGATTGTGTGGGTCGCAGTGTATCTTCTATCGGATGTGCATAAACAATCTAATCTTGTGCGCTCACATTTCACTTTCGTTCTGCACCAGCTGAGCTCACCTGTTATATCGCGGCGGCTACCGCCAAGCCACTCGAGTTAGTACGCCTGTCATGGGAACTTAGCGGGTACGGTATTGCACAGCTAAACTCGAGGACGCATGTTCAAATCTCTGACATGGCGGCCGCATTTTATTACGGACTGCCTTGTAATCGTCACCGTACTCGACCCCAATCATAATTCAAGTCCTTAAATGCAATAAGCAGCACCTAAGCTATGCATCAGTATTATTCAGACACGACTCTCCTCCTCTCTTTTTCCACGTACGGTAACAACAGCCTCGGCACTCGTGGTTGTTTCGAAGGTCTGATCTCAAAAGCTGAGAACTTTCCCAATCGCGAAAAGCTTGGTTGATGATCTTTCAGTAACATGAATATTTGCAAGCCGTCGTCAATGGCCCCTTCGCTACGAAGTTTCAAGCACGATCTCGAATACGAACATTACAGCGGCGATTCATGGCGCTGCTGTGATATGATAACAAAGTGGCGTGCTCAAGATTAAAAGGCCTAAGAATATCTATACGCTGGTCGCTTCAGTAGTGCACGCGCGCTGTCTTTGTTGTCCGCGAGGAGCCATTTCGCCGTCGCCTCAAACGGCACCGCACGCCCCGCCGCTGTTCTCATTCGGCGAGGTTGCTGTTGCTTCATTAATTAGAATACTTCGACCGTCTACATTTTTCGGCCCCTCACGTGGAGGCGTTTTCCGGTAATAAAAATGTATCCACCCAGTTGCAGGCCGTGAACATTGTCAGGCAGCGAAGCTGTCGCCTCTTTCGTCAGGCATTATATTTTCTCTGAAACTTCGGCAAAGTTGTCACTAAATATTTTATCTAGCCCTAACTGGCTCGTGAGTAGCATCTCTCTTCACTAAGCTCGTACTGGCACCTGCAAAACAACCGGTAGCGTCGTCGCCCACGACTAGTCGCTAGCGGTAGGCGTCTCGGGCGCACCACGGCCAGTCAACGAACATGACAACGTCGGAGCGAGAACGACCCCCTAGACGCGCTCGTGATTCGCTTCGGGAGGTGCCAGTGGCCCATGTTGCCACTCCCATCTCGCATTCAGATGCTTCCCATAAGTATTTACGGTTATTTTATTGGTTGTTGGGAGGCTGTGTTTTTTCGGTATGTTCTATAGTGAACACTGAAAAAAAGGCTTTGAAATTAAGCCTGTCAATATTCGTCACCTTGACGTGACCAAGGACAGGTCTTTAATCTATCACCTCATCTTTTTATTTGGCTGAACAGTCTCTGGAGATCCAGCCTGATAGATACAAATGCTGACCCTACCCGTCATGGTGGTCTAGTGGTTGCGGTGCTCGACTGCTGACCCGCCGGTCGCGGGATCGAATTCCGGCCGCGTTTTCGATGGAGGCAAAAATGCCTGAGGCTCGTGTACTTTGATTTAGGTACACCTTAATGAACCCCTTGGCGGTCGCAATTTCCGAAGGCCTCCACTATGGCGTTCATAATCATATCGTGGTTTTGGGACGTTGAACCCCACCAATTATCGCAACTCACACAATATATCTTCCCAGGGGCGCTATTTTGTAAGCGTTCTAGCATAGAACGGGGAGGAGGATAGAACAAGAAGAGGAGGGAAGCAAGCAGCCAATAGGCGAGCTGGGGAGTTCAGGAATGTATGCAGTGCATAAAGAAATGTATAATTATTATAACTGAACATCAATATTTAGAGGCATTGTTTTTCGCAGCTTGAAGTTGAAGAGCTCGGTGACTTTGACAAATAACTTCTGTTAATGTCTTGACGTTTCGCCAGGTGGTGTCGCAGTGGCGCTGGCCCCCCACGCTGTTTAAACCAATGCTTCTAGTATTAGCAGTATTAGTGTACTTGTAAAATTCTAACGGCGCGACAATTCGAACCGTTACCCAGTTGTCGAAATAGCGCAGCAATCGAGAAGAGGTCCGCGCTTTCCCGACAACCACAGGGCGTTTCTGCTCTCATTTATGGAGCGGCATCCCCAGTTAGCCTTACGTGCTAGCGAGCTCACCCACGAGTACACAGCAGCGGACAGGCGTCAGCTGTGAGGCGGTAGAGAGATGCGCGAGAAACCCACTCCTCCGGCCCCACCGCTTACGTTTCGATCCAAGCCGAGTCGTCCGCGGAGACTGTTTTGTAGCCATACTATCGATAGAACGACGCCCGAGCCCGTTATAACAACCTCCTCTCCGTTCTATGCACATTTTGTGGCTATTCGCACGTCTTGACCGTCGGAATAGCCTCATAGCCTCGACCAATCGCGCATGTCTTTCCCTCCTCTTTTTGTTCTATCCTCCTTCCCGTTCTATGCTAGAACGCTTACAAAATAGCGCCCCAGAACGTGCAATTCAAGTACGCGGGGTATATGAACGCTCTGGTGAGACTGTAGACTGGTTTCCCATGTTTAATTTGTGTTTGAGTATGTCTGATTATTATGCTTTGAAAGTGTGTCTCAGTGCAGTGGTTCACTTTCCTGTAATGAAAAAAAAAAAAGTGGTTGTATAGCTGAGTGGTTATGACGCTTGTCCTCCGGTCGTGAAAGCCCTGGCTCGTAGCACGCCTCAGCAAGGAAATTTATTTTACCTTATTTATTCTTTCATTCACCCCCCCCTCCCCCCCCTTTGTTTAAACTCCTCTCCGCGGTCGACCGCGTGCGCTCCTTTCCACCTGTTAAAGGGGTACTGACACATAGATTTTGGCCTCGCGTTTTTTCGCTGCAATATGTTCCTGGGGCCTGTTCGTGATAACACGACACATCGTTTGCTGCAGCGCGCGCCAGATAATTAATTAGAGGCTCCTCATTACCAACCAGTGTGAGTTTCGGTTTCAAAAATGACAAGCCTCCGTGTGCAACTATCACCACCTGGCGGGTGTAGCGCTTGATCACGTCAGCACACAGAACTGTGACGCACATCCGCGCGGTTCGCGTCGTCTGCTGGAGCGAACGCGGCAAAACTAAAAAATGGCGGCCTTGACGTCATCATAACTTGTTCCAGCGTGGTCACGTGAGGGCAGTCGAGGTCCCCTTTGCGAGTGTCAGTAGCGCGAAGAAGTCAATCGCTCACGCAAACTTCAAAATTAATTTGAAATACCTTCCAAGCTTATTCGCTGTTGATATTTTGCAGATGATATACACATGTTCACAGGAATCGAACCCGCAGGCTGTCTCGGCCGCGAAATTTTGTGTCCGTACCCCTCTAATGGCACGTTCACACTTGGCCATAGAGTAACATACAAATTACAAGAGTGGTCACTTGTTATCTACTTCAGTACCTTTTCTAGTTGCAATATGCGTCTACTTGTCGCAATGCGGCTCTGAATTTATCTTTATCGCCTGCGATTGGACGGTTCGATATCGTCGGGCAGGATCGGACATGAATCGGGTATCGGGTGCGAGAGTAGTGCAGAATGGCGTCGACGCGACGGCAACGTTGTCACGCTCCGTGTTCATGAGCGTTTAATGCAATGAAGTACGGACAGCTGCAGGATGACGCGATAAAAGATGTGCGATAACGTGCTACGTGGTCTTGAATTGTTACGTGTGCCTCTCAGCTTGGCGGCTGCTATTGGTAAGAACGCAGTCATTAATTTGCAAAGTGCGTATTGTATTCGTCATGTTAAGCTAACATTTGTCGCTTGTGCTGTTCGGCGCAGAGAGCTTTCTTGCGCTCCTCACTTCGCGCATGTTTGCGAGAAAATCGTTTCTTGGCGCGAGTAAGTGAGTCGCCGCTTGCGTCGTCAGGTTTTTTTTTCTTTTTTGTGCCGGTACACGTAGTTCGAATTCAATGCGTGAAATTGTGTGAAGAAGAGTGCAGTTAGGCTTAACATCGTTATTTAATTGTGGCGTTCGCATTTTTCTTGAAGCTCTTGTTACGAGCACAATTAGAGAGAATTTGTGAATCGAGAAAAATGTTTGTTAGCTGAGGCTACGATTTAATCTTCTGAATAAACACGACTGCCTCGGTAACGCATGCATGGCGCCAAATATTGCTTTGTTTTAGCTGCGGAATCTACTCGTGACTGTTTTTCGCGAAAAGGTGATGTGAAGTGCGTCGGAGAAAATTTGGGCTAAAGCGGGAGAGAAGACATAGCCAACATCCTTTTTTTTTCGTTCTTTTTTTTTATTTTTTCAGATCATGCCGTCCGGAGTCAAATACTACGGCAACTACTGTCGCGCTGCGTCGTTAACTGTATGCGTACGTGCGCGTGTACTGCAGTTTTACTGTTGTGTGGGGCCTTTCATAATGTCGCCTACTTGTTTATTGTTTCTGTAAAATTTAAACTCAAGATATGGCAGCTGTATTGCCATGTCTTGCAGTGCAATGAACCCACGTCTTCGTGCGCGCATGTAAGTGTGCATGTGCTTACCAAGAATGGCTTGAAAATAAAAGTTTTCGTCTCTTCCAAGAGTTCTTACGTTTTATTTAAAATGTCTGCATAAACACACATTGGCATCGTGTGCTTGCCGCTCTGGCGGTATAGCTTACACGAAGCTAATCAATGCATGCAAACAACGCGTGAAAAAAAAAAAAACGCAATTAAAGTATGGCCTCTGAGACGAGCACATCCACAGAAGTGGTCTCGGAGGCCGTGTAATTTTTCCGATCTCTAGAACATGGCTTTCGAGACCACCGTTTTCATGGTCCCCATCATCTCCGAGGCTGCAAAGGTTCCCCCGACCCGTTTGGAGCGCTGCGAACTGAAATTCAGCCGCTGGGGTCTATGGGAGTGTCCTCTCTTAACTTTTTTATGTTACTCTATGACTTGGCCTCGAAGGGAGCGAAAGCGGCAAATCTCCCCGGAATTCACTCACTTCGGTGCCTAAGCGGCCGGAAAACCACGCCACGAGGCCGGCGCGAAAAAATCGGTCCAAGACCGATTTTTCCGCCACGCGATAGCGGATCGGCTTTCCGGTTCACGGCTTTGGCTGCGCTAGCACAAACCACGTGATGTAAACAGCGGGCCGCATATTCAACATCATGGAGGAAGGAAGACTGAGGAGAGGCCCTTACGTCACATTTTGTGAAGCCGGAAGTGGGGGAGGGTACAGGTCTCCTCCTCGCAAGGTTGGGCACGCTTCGGCGTGCTCGCGCATGCGCATCTGGCTCTGGCGCCGGCGAGAGGGAGGCGAGCCGCGCGAGCGGATAGACGAGCTGGAAAATTAAGCGAAACTTTTGTGCCGATTAAGAGCGAACGTGCTGCGATACTCGCTTGTAGAGTGCCTGGGTGCCACTCGCAGCCTCATTACGGCCCATATTGTGCATCTACAATAAACTTGCAGCTTTGCACTTTGTGTTTAATCCGCTGAATGCAAGACGACAACGGTGCGACTCGGCCGGATAATCGCCACGGACAGGCCGTTTTTTTCTGCAGCTACGGTAAGTTAGGGGTACGGAACACAATGTAACAGTGAAATCTTATTTGGTCGTGCTATTTATATTTGACAAGACGAAGCGCCTCCGAATCATTGTTTGCCCGTGTGTGTAACGATACGTTCGCACGAGCATCATTCGCAGCAGCGCGGGTCGGCCGACTGCGACCATATCGTAAAACGTAAACAGGATGCGATTATTCAAACAATAAATCGCCTTACTGTGTCGAACACTATTGGGTCAGGCACGTCTGTAATTCTTGACTCTGGAAGCTTCGGTGAGCACATTGGGCCACTGCTTCCCGAAGCTGTGACCGTCGTACACGGGAACGGGTCACCACCGCCTATCGCATTAAGAGCCGTAGGCGCGGCCGTTCTCGTCTAGGAATTCTAGCCTTCCATCGCTGAAGCACGCAATAGCACAGTGCCGAAGGAAAATAGCGAAGGTGCGGCGCTAACCGTTTTCGGAGGAGAGGTCGCGGGCTTCGAAACAACCGCTTTCGACCGCAAGCAATATGAATTAAACTCGCAACCGTGAATACCAACGCTCACTGTAGGGTTCCAACACACTGCATCATCTTTGAAGTGCAACAGCTGCACAAAAATGCGCGTTCGGAACTCCAAACGACTCTCTCAACAACGCGGTCGTATGGGTGGTGATGCAGACGACACGAGACGACGGCGTGCCCAAGGTATCCCACAAGCCCCCTGCAAAAACACGTGACTTCCGCCACACTTTTCGTTCGCTGCAGCTCGGACAGAGGGCCTCTCCTTAGCTTTCCTTCCTCCATGTTCAACATGGAGGCGAAGGAGTCGGCGGTGGCTCGCATCGGCGCAATTGCAAACTACCCGTGCACCACGACAAAGCTCACGGCCTCGACAAGGACGCGTTCATCGAGAGCCTGGTTTGGATTACGATCGCCGAGAACACTGGAAGGAGACGAAGGTGCAGCAGCAGCGAGTGGACATGCCGCAACGTGTCTCGCTTTTGCACAGCCGGCTGAAACCGTCGCTGCCGCTGCCGGGCTGTCTGCTCGTGTTGTTTCTGCTGGTGTGTCTCTCGAAACAACGTTTGAAAAGGTGCAAACTGTTTCTTTTCTGTGCTTTGCATGCATAACTAGGATTCGGTACGAAATTTAATGCTCAGGAAACGGGCAAAATGGAATGAATTCTCAAAGTGGCCAAGGCGGCGGCGGTGGCGGCATGTACGAGGGGGCAGAACGAATGCGAACGTTTTCGACGCGCGTGGACGTGGTTTTCCGGCCGCTTTGGCGTTTTCGTTTTCGCTTCGCTTCTCAAGTGTGAATGTGCCATAAGACGCGTTCACGCCGAGCGCGGATCCGGAAAGCAGA
>JALIZH010018838.1:0-23781 GCA_030522465.1 Rhipicephalus appendiculatus
CGTGATTTTTTTTGTGCATAATGTCAGCTACAGAAAAGAAGTGGCTGGGCATTTCACTTATCGAGATATGAGATTAGGTTAGCCGACCTTCCCTAGTGTTATAATCATAGGAAATGGGCCTGTTAATCGGGGGTGACTGAGGAGCACACACGAGGCTGTGGCTCACGGAATGACATGTGTATCGATTTTAACAATAAGCATACGCGTTCGCTTTAGGCCTTTTCCTTGAAAAAGCAACGTGTCTTCCTTAAAACCGCAGTTTGCAATTTGAACGCGGTGTGTGGCACTTCTTTATTTCATCCTGTGTCTAAAGCACTCTTTTATATTTTTTTTGTCATGGAACCTCGCCGAATCTGCCTGTCTTCGTCCTCCAAGTTTGGAATGCGAAGCATTTCTTTGTGAACTGCAGGTACTTCGATCGTTTCTATCTATCTATCTATCTATCTATCTATCTATCTATCTATCTATCTATCTATCTATCTATCTATCTATCTATCTATCTATATATCTATCTATCTATCTATCTATCTATCTATCTATCTCTGTGTCTGTCTGTCTGTGTGTCTGTCTGTCTATCTATCTATCTACCTATCTATCTATCTATCTATCTATCTATCTATCTATCTATCTATCTATCTATCTATATATCTATCTATCTATCTATCTATCTATCTATCTATCTATCCATCTATCTATCTATCTATATATCTATCTATCTATCTATCTATCTATCTGTCTGTCTGTCTGTCTGTCTGTCTATCTATCTATCTATCTATCTATCTATCTATCTGTCTGTCTGTCTGTCTGTCTGTCTGTCTGTCTATCTATCTATCTATCTATCTTGCCGCCTACACCTGGGTGTCTCGTGATCGCCCCCTCAACTTGGGGTAGATAAAAAAATTACACCATCTCCCGCTAAAGGGAACCATGTGTAGATGTGAAGCAGCGGGCGCTAACGCTTACACTGGCGGCGGCGTTGAAGCTGGCGCTCATCGCAGCGTTGCGCAGGAGAGAAAACTGGAGAGGCGCAAAGCACGCAGTGATGGAGCGGTGTTTCCTACTGGAACATATCAATCGCTGCTAATGGGCAATGAGAGACAGAAGACTCCGACTGGACACAGAGACCCGCAGTCCGCTTTTAGTTAACGCGCACGCTGCGAATTTTTATTGTTCAACAGCGCACAGGAGAAATCTCCCACCGGCACTACCTTGCAGGTCGAAATCCATTGCCATATATACGGAGTGGCCAGTGAACGGTTGTGCAGCGCGAGCAGTCGGTTTTTTCAACCAAGAAACTCGCTAGCAGACGCTGCCTGCGTCGGCGTCGCGAGGCGAGAGAGGGGGAAGCGTAGGAGAGGAGAGAGAGGGAGGGTACGCGCATGCGCAGTAGGAGTGTGGACGCCGCGGGCAGGGATGCCTAGAGGAGAGAGGGGGAAGCGTAGGAGAGGAGAGAGAGGGGGGGGGACGCGCATGCGAAGTGGAAGTGTGGACGCCGCGGGCAGGTATGCCTAGAGGAGAGAGGGGGAGAGTGTAGGAGGGGAGAGAGGAGGGAGGTGCATGCGCAGTGAGGGTATGGTTGCCGCGGGGAGGGATGCCTAGAGAGAGAGAGGGGAAAGGAGGTTTTTCATTTTTTTTAGAGGGTTTGCGCATGCGCAGTAAGGGATGTCACGCCGCACACCGGATTAAGCTCGGCCATAAGATGCTTCACATCTAAAATTAGTATAGGAGGGTAAGAGCTTTTGTCGAATAGGTCTGGCTGGTCATGAGATGAATAACGGGAAAATTCAGTCGCGTACGTCGTTAAACCCATTCTTGCAGACAGGTGTGGCACATACCCGTATACAACGGGCCGCGGTATGCGGGTATGCGCCACAGGTGATTGACAGTTTACATCTACCCAGGAGCGGTGACCTCAGACATTGGTAATTTAAATGCGAGAGCTTTAAGAAAAGCTGACATCGGCAGCGTTGACCCGACGAATGCAAACATTAAGTATCAGGGTCAAAGCAGGACCCGAACACCAGCAATCTGCGTGGCAATCAAGTGTTCTACCACAGGGTCATACCAGGTCTCAAAACTGCTTTGGAAAAACACCCTATGCTGGCACAATGTTGCTGAAATGTTAATTGTGGTAGCAGTGCTGCCCATCTAATATCATAAACATTACATATACATTCCTGTGATAGAGGCGTCACGTCGGCTTCACATAAATTGCAGTTAAGCGCCATCCCCTGAAGTTGGCCTACGTAGCACTATCCAGGTCTACCATCCTCGCAAGCACAAGCGATGCATATCAGCTTTACGCTTCTGGTATTGACAATACCCACGTTGCCGTTGGCATCGTTACGCAACTGTAAATAATTGGTTATATAAAACACATGCGACTGTTCAAGAGAGAGAGAGAGATGGGATGCGAAAGGCAGGGAGTTTAACTGGAAAACGAATATCTGGTTGGCTACCCTGCACTGGGGAAGGGGTAAGGGGAGACAAAAAGTAAGGAAGGACATGTCTGTGCGTACCTTGGCACATATACGTATGTAGCGTGATCTCTTAAAGTTTAGCTCAATAAAAAATTGCAGCACAGTGACCTTCCATCCGCATGCTTGGCATAACATCGATTTCCATGGTGCATGGGATCTGCCGAATTTTTTAACAGCGAAGATGTTTAAAGGGGTACTGACACAAAATTTCGCGGCCGAGATAGCCTGCTGGATCGATTCCCGTGTAAATGCGTGTACCATCTGCAAAACATCGACAGCGAATAAAGCTTGGAAGGTATTTTATATGAATTTTGACGTTCGCGTGCGCGATCCAGCATTCTAGGCCGCACCTGGCGGCATTGACACCCTCGGAGGTGACCCGCTGTGACCCCCCTACTTCCCGGTACAACAGGTTATGATGACGTCGTAGCCGCCATTTCTGTTTTGGCGCGCTCGCCACTGCGCTGTTGGTGACTGCTCGGCGGCTGCTCGCGAGTGTGTGGCCGCGTCCAAGAGGAGGCGCTGCCGCGGCGCACGCGTTGAAAGTTTTGTGTTTGGCGACAGTACAGCTTTCCCGTTTCCTGCTCCCAAGGACTTCTTGATTTCCCTGTGCTGACTGGGCTGCAGTGACAGGCCACAATGCCGAAATCCTTCTGCGCCGTTTCCTTCTGCACGTCGAAGTCGGGATCAGGCGTATCGCTGCATACGTTTCCCCGCGACGAACCTCGGCGGCAGAAGTGGATCGAGTTCGTGTGCGCTTGTGGACGTCAGGAATATCAGGACTGGTCCCCCCGTGCAGAACAGTCACGTTTGCGGGCTCCATTTCGAGGCGCATTGCTTTACCACACAGGCGCCGGACTTGGCGTACATGGGTCTTCCGACTCCACCCTGTGCATCGCTCACGTCTGGTGCTCTGGTGTTACCTAGCTTTCTTCGGCACCAACAACTTGAAGGGCATCACAATGTTATCAAGTGATTCAATCGGATATTGAACGTAGAAAAACAGAACGTACTTTGGCTAAATGAATTGCCCTGCAGAACATTTGTGCACGAATGTGTCGGGTCTTACCATAGTACATTGCCGACGCGAGCTTCATCGTGGTCGTCGTCGCTGGTATCGTTGCCGCTTCCCGACGAAGCACTCCTCGCCAGCGGGTCAAACCTGAAGTGATTCGCCCCGTCGTAAATTCCTTCCATCCCCGTCGCAAGAAAATTGTCGCCATCAGACGACCATGAGCCCGACGACGACAGCGAGGACGATAACGGCGACGACATCACGCAGCATGGGTGACAAGCGAATGCAAGCAGACGATGCAGACCGCGCGGAAGTGCGTCACTGTTCTGTGTGCTCCGTGACCGAGCGTTTCACTCGCTAGGTGGTGACAGTTGCACCCGGCGGCTTGTCGTTTTTGGAGCTCTGTCAAACCGAAACTGAGGCTGTGTCGGTAATGAGGAGCTTGTAATTAATTATCTGTCGCGCGCTGCAGCAAACGATGTGCCGTGTTATGACTAACAGGCCCCCAGCAACTCATTGCAGCAAAAAAAAAAAAACGCGGGGCGAAAATTTTTGTGTCAGGACTCCTTTAAGCTAGCTGTAATGTGTCCGATCCAGAGGTCGGCACTTTAAGGGAGTACTCACTCAAACTCACTCACCACATTTTTTTCAGCCTTCGCACTCACTGACGTTCACACTCACGTCCACTCACACTCATGAGTACTCACTCACGTTCACACTTACCTCCACTCACACTCATGAGTACTCACTCACGTTCACACTCACGTCCACTCACACTCATGAGTACTCACTCATGCTCAACTCACCACGTTCAAATGAGTGTGAGTGAGTGTGAGTTGAGTGCACTCATGAGTGAGTGTGCCGAGCTATGGTCCGATCTCATCTCAGAAAAAGACCTCAGTGAGCCGTTGCCTAGCAGCCGCTCGCTTCGCACAGCTGGTGTGACGTCATGTCAAGCCGCATGTGCCCCGTAGAAGCAGCTTCGCGCCCACCGCACCGGAGCACTCGTGCAAAGTCGAACATCGTTACGCGCGAACTGCAGTGACGTGATGTCAAGCCGCTTATGCGCCGGGCAACAACTGCGCAGCAACTGCGCCCGAACTAAGTGAAAAATGCCCCCACCTCCCCGAAGGGAATCGTGAGGAAATGCGAATGCATTTCTTGCGCCGACACCGACTTCTGCCATCGCCTTGAGAGGCGCCCAGCCAGCGAACGGTCGAGAGTGAGCGCGAGTGAGTGATTTTTTATTCATAAAAAAAAAATTAAAAAAAAAATAAATAAATAAGGGGGGGGGGGGGTAGGGAAATGGGGGAGGAGTGCACGATAACTGTCTCAGCGAGGACACCTTAACCGAAACACTCGCGGGGGGATGGGGATCAAAGGGACAGTGAGAGAGGGGGGAGAGAGAGAGAAAAAAAAAGGTAGGATAAAAAAAAAAGAAGAAAAAAAAAACTTCGGACTCGCGAGGAGGAGTAACTCTGGTTGACCGTGGCGAGCGGCTTAAAAAAGCCGCGCGATTAAGTTCGACTCTTCGAGGAAGGCGAGGAGGGCCGAAAGTGCAACGCGGCGGCAATCCTCGTGGCCGGTAGGGTGGAGGAAGTCCTGGAGGGTCACACAGGGTAGGCAGACGCGGCGGTACGCCATGACGAGCCGCTTCCATGCGTCCATAAGGGACGGGCACTGGCACACGAGATGCACAACTGTTTCCACCGCGCCGCAATCGACGCAGTTCGGTGAAGCCGCGCCGCGGAGACGATGCCTACGCTCCGCGGGCCACACAGATCCGGTCCTCAGAGCGAGGAGGAGCGCGCGATCGCGGCGGGGGAATCCAACAGTCGGGAGTGGAGGAGGGGGGGCGTCCAGCGGCGACCCGCGCGTCAGGATGCTCGCGCGCTAGCTCACGTCGAAAGTTGATGCGCGCAGAGTCAAACGACGTGGCGTAATCCGTCAGCGGGGTCGCGGCAGTGTGTGCTCGCTTTGCGAGCTCGTCCGCTGCCTCGTTGCCTGCGATGCCGACGTGGGGATGGGAGCCACTGCAAGACAACGTCACAGCCATTCTCTCGAAGTGCCAGGAGTTTCTGGGCGACGCGCTGTGCGAGCGGAGGGCCGGAGTCTTCCCTCGCGAGCTGGCGCAGGGCTGGTTTAGAGTCGCAGAAAATAGCTGCGCTCGTGACAGCCGGCGAGTCGCGAAGGAGATCAGCAGCCAGCTCCAGACCCATGGTGGAAGAGGCACAGTAGCTCAGGCGTCGCTGGACATAGGCGTATCAGCCGGGGGGCAAGGGGGGCGCCAGCCCCCCCACTGAGAAAAGTTAGGGGGGCTGAGCCACCCCACTTCCGACAGTGGTCACTGTTGGCTGCACGCTGGGAAACCAGCAACTAAGGCGAAGTTTTCCTTCGCCACAGTAATCACTCAATTATATTTCGTAAAAACAGCGCGAAAACGAGGACGAGACAGAGGAAACAGGACTAGCGCTGCCTGTCTCGTCCTCATTTTCGCACTGTTTTTTACGATGTACCAACAAGCTCATGTTCGCACGCTTCTCAATTATATTGTTACGAGGGAATGGGAATGTTACCAGGAAATGCTACAATATAATGAGATTTTTCCAATATTTCTGCTGTGACGATTTTCCTTGTAGGCTCTTTGCGGTGCGGGCCGCCTATGCGACGCTTTCGCGCCTTGTGCTGTAGCATTGCAGAACAGGCTAGCGCCGAGCAGGGGCCCTATAACATTAGATCACTCGTTTGTGCTTTTATTCTGTTGTGCCTGGCCTGAAATTTAAATTATTGACGATGCAATTACGGATGGTAAGGAGAAAACGTTTTATGGACCGGTCAAAGCACTTTCTGCTTCAGGAAAATTATTTTCTTTCGTCGAAAAGGAATAGCATCACCGCTGTTCTGTCGAAGCTGCTGTAAGCTGATGAGTATGACGAATCTTCTTTAATGTTTTAGTTTTGCCGTGCTGGAAGCGCCAAAAAAGGTTTCCGCTTTAGTCTCTGATCAGCCTTGCTTATGGTATATAGCATGGAGCGATGGCGGCAACTTGCAAAGTGGCGACGAATAAAGCCGTGGACTCAAGCAGTGAAAAGTTCAGCTTTTAAGCTGGCCCCTCCCGCAACTTGGTCCACTGGACCAGGGAGATGGTGAAGGTCCGTGGTTTTTTGCGCTAAGGAGGCTTAAATACGAGTCGGACTAGTTGGTTTTCATTCAACTTGAATTGACTTTTACAGCTCAAAATACAACTCGGATGGCAAAGAAGCACACATGCGCAGCGCTGCTTATTTCTCTCTCCCTCTCTCTCAGCAAGGATGAGCTCACAGATTTGAATACGCGCACAAACAGCTAAACGCCGTTATGATGCAAGTGAAAATGTTCATTATACTCGTATGAATCCATCTCGCCAGCTGCTATAAGTAGCCGCTGCTAATGTGATCGGCGGCTAGCCTACTTGAATTATGTTTAGAAGGATAGATAGACAGATAAATAACTTTATTGAGCACCGAGGGAGGAGAGCCGGGTTTTACCCCGACCCCCTGCGGGCCGCTCCCACGTTGGAACAGGCAGGAAGTATCTGCCCTGCGGCATCATGGGCCCCTTGGATTGCCCGAAGCTGACGGTGACGATCCATGCTTTTGATGGCGGAATAAAAGTCCTGTCTCGGGAGGATTTGCGCCTTGAGTTCCTTGGGTATGTGGGGGCAGTCCCACATCATGTGCTCAAATGTGCACACACACCCACAGTCCGGGCAGTTAGGAGATATATTTAGAAGGAGACACTCTCCGGCTATTCCAAAAAGTTTTAGGTATTGTTCAGCACGTGAATGCACTGTTTCATGTGCAAAAGTTGTAATAAACATCATGACATATCACAGATTCCTGACGTCATGTAACAAGCTGGTGATTTTATGGCACACAGAAAATTTTAAATGCCGAAGAACCAATCGCCAACAATATGCCGTATTGAAAATAGTTAATTATCATATTTTTTACGTGGTCGTTCATAAGTGGTCATTACGCGATGGTTCATTTTCGCGTCATTTGTTGCCTCGCGTAACGAGCTGGGGCTTTGTGCATGACCCAGAATGTTTCGACCAATCATACACAGCTAACGACCATTTCGGAAGGAAGCAAAGAGGGATAGTTTAATGTTATAATCGCCCAACTTTTTTTCTTTCAAAAAAAGATTTCAGTTGTACTACAAAGTTGTTTACAATGTACTACGTTCCTAACAGCACAAATTATACATTTTTTTAAGAAAAAGGTTGACAAGTGGATAATAAGAGTTATAAATAATAGTAATATTGTAAAGCAAGCACCAGAAACACTGTATGGACTATTAGCAAAGAAGGCAAATTATAATACACACAAGCCTGCATATATGCAAGAAAGTGCAATACTTATTATGAAAAAGTATAACAGCAATCATTCATTGAAAAACATGGTTGATCCCTCCGTCATAGGAATCGGTACACCACGAAAGTAGAACGCGCCTTTACAGAGCTGATTGAACGTTTTCTGTACATTGATATAAGAGGGTTTGTCCAATGTATGTTTTGGTGTTTGTCAGCAGCACCGTTCAATGTGGATGCACCCTCGTTCACGCTTGGCGGTACATCTCCATCCCGACGAAAAACGTCCATGATCATGGATCAATAAATTGATCCATGATCAATTTATTAAACAAACATTTGTGGTATCTGCAGATGTTAACGACCAGAGCATAATCAGTGAAAGAGGCGTGATAGCAAGATGAGCGTCGCATATTGACGCCGAAATTGGGCTAAGGTCACCATCCCGCGACATGTTTAAGTGTGATTGAACTTTGTGGTATCTAGGGGGAAACGCTAAGCGCGTCGTGTCGCCCCTGCAGCCCGACCGCGATGTTTCTCGGGGCGAGCGTATGCGAGAAGCGAGTTATTACATCCAGGTGAGGCAGGCGCGCGTCGCAGAACTATTTTTGGTTTGGATAGACCCTGTGACCGACTCTTGGGCTAAGACTGACTCTTGGGCTAAGGTCGCCAGCCCGCGGTTTGATAAGGCGTTGACAAAAAGGCGCGTTTCAGCAGTTAAAGTCTGTGGCCGTTGCGATGTGGATAGCATGCTCGGAACTTGTGGCGGCAGACCGAGAGGTCATCGGTTCGATGACGGAATTTTTTTCTTTGACATGTGATTGCGTACATTTTTTTCGGCGTCGTTTCCGTGAAATACGTCCCTGAAGTCTTCGTGGACCCCGGCATACAACAATTTCGCGTTAAAATTCGGCAGATCCCAAGAACTGTGGGAATCGGTTTCATGCGAAGCAGTCAGCGAGTACCTGTCTATGCCGCCATTTCTTATTTTCTTGCAGACAGGCGTTACGGGGTATATCGACGTGTTTTTGTAAATGGAGTAGTAGGGTGCAAATCGTGCGCTCACTAGGCACGTCGACTACACTGTCATTTAGAGGGAAATTTATGACCTGACGCAACGTCAGCACTCACATTAGGGCATGGACGTAACTTTTATGGAAATGTAGTACGCGCCATGGTGCGATGATGCGAATACGATTCGTTAGCGCATTCCTCCGTTGCCGAGCAACGCTTGATTATAGCTTGCTGAGTCATATGAGTGCATATATAATGTTTATGAGACGGTTATAAAAGCGGAGATGACACTGAAGCCACAATTGATGTTAATCCGACATGGCGCCTGTATAATAGGAGTACATATGCAACGTTTATCACCTTTTTATAAATTTGGATAGCTAGTACGGTAACCACAATGGTCGTTACGCCGACTTGATGTCTGCGTAGTACCTTTTCCAAAGCAGATCCAAGACCTTGCGTGGTTCTGTGGTAGCATGACAGCCACACGAAATTCTTGGGTTCGATTCCTGCTGGGATCCTGATTTTTATTCTTTGTATTCGTTACATCAAAGCGGCCGAAGCCGGATTTTTTAAGGCTCTCGCGTTTAAATGATGTATGTCTGTTGTCGCCGTTCCTAGGTAGATACAAACTTTAAGGCTCATACCCTCATACCACAGCCCCGTGGTATACGGCTATGTGGCACACATGACTGAAGGAAAGAGTTTCATGACGGACACATGATTTTCACGTTATTTATGTCGTGACTAGACACTTATGTTCGTCATAGCCTCGTGCCCTCCTATGCCGATTGTGGTCTATACTAAGGTAATGAGGCAATTACGAGAGCCCCCAGACGTAGGGGGCCAGATAGGTAAAGTAGATAGAAAAGCTCAAAGTACCTTTGGTTCCCTAAGGATTGCTTTGCATTTAAGAACTCAATTCTTAGTGAGCTGCTTTTAGTCATTAACAAAATTTCATTGAATTATACAAATGTATACTACTGAGGAGGCCGCCGTCGACATAGTTGTATTCATGCGGAAAGTTGGGAGGTGAAGCATAAAAAGCGTCGCGTTTAATACTATTACATGCATAACACGCATATATGTGTTGTTGTCCCAGTGCATGCTGCTTAAAACTGACTGTCCCTTAATTTTTATTATAATATTATTAAACACTATTTAACAAATCCTCTGTGTATGAAAAATCACATCAAAGTGTGATAGTCGATTAAGCTCTCTCTCTCGTGATATATATATATATATATATATATATATATATATATATATATATATATATATATATATATGTATGTATATATATATATATATATATATATATATATAAGTGAGGTAGGTTTGCCCCCCCCACTCGCGAAAGAGTTGGTACGCCACTGTCGCTGGAGTTCAGTGCCGAGCTCGGGGGCGACGCAGGCTGCCGCAGCGGAGCGGTCCTGTAGGACAGAGCCGTCGGAGAAGACGTGGGTCCTGCCGGCGAGGTCCTCGTGCATCCGCGCTGCGGCTTCCTGCGCGATGGCACAGCGGGGGGGTGTTGCGCTTAGAGCGGACACCAGGGAGCTCGAGGGTAACTCGCAGGGGGCTCGCGGCAATGAGGGGCGGGCCAGCGTGCAGTGAGGCGCAGCGGACGGGAGAGTGGGGCGCAGGGAGGAGAGAGAGCGAACGGCGAGAGAAGGAACGGTGAAGCACTGCACCTACCCTCTCCTACACTCTCTCGCACCACATGCTCCGGTTGCTAGGGGCGAGGATAAGCGCGCGCGCCCGCAGCTGTTGCTATGGGAGAGGGAGTGAGAGCGGAGAGATAACACCTGCCGGCGCGCGGACACCTCCTCAACCTATCCTCCTCCTCGTCCTCCTCCTCCGCGGACGCCGCCGGATGCGCCTGACATAGCCCGACTAAGAAATGCATTCGCATTTAAAAGATCGCGGCGTAATCGAGACAGTTGCTGACATGGGTCGCCATAAAGGAGGTACGCACTCTCGGAAAGAAGGCCGCGTTTCGCGAAGTGAGACTCGCTGCTATGCGGGAGAGACCACGGCAACGACAAGCCGATCTCGAATACACAGCCAGAGCTGTCACGAACAAGAGGCGTCAACGACGTGATGATCCCGAATATGCCAGCGTTAACGGGATACTGTGTATACTGTGGATGCGGTGCTAGCATAGACATCGAGGAAGCCGAGTGAGAGTGACGTCGAGCCTGTGACAACGACGTTATAACCTTGAAGCATGTTCAAACACGATACACCATAGGAAATCATGAGATCGACCAGTTTCGCTGTGCTTTGGCTTTGCGCGACCAAGCGGAATCTGCGTATAACCCCTCCCCCCTCCCCACCACCTCACCCCCACCGCAGAAAAAAAAAATTAAGGCAATTTCGCACTAGTGGTGCCAAGGCTGAAGGAAGTGCGGAGCTGGGCGGTTTTCCTTGTATAGCCTTCGGTTTTCTCTTTCTTTCTTTCTTTCTTTCTTTCTTTCTTTCTTTCTTTCTTTCTTTCTTTCTTTCTTTCTTTCTTTCTTTCTTTCTTTCTTTCTTTCTTTCTTCTCCAGTTTTTTCTGTCTTATTTTCTCTCTTTATTCCTATTTATCTCTACTTTTCTTCTTATTTTTTCCTTTCCTTTCTTACTCTTTCTGTTTATCACTTGCTTCCTTTATTTTTCTATTTTTATACGTGGTTTTGCCTGCTTTACGCGAGGCGACGACAGCCTACGAGAGCCCCGGCCCCTGAAGTGCTTTACACTTAATATCTTCATCAAGGCGCTCGAAGAACAAGAGGAAGAAGACTACTTCTTGGCGCGGGGGCGCGCTGAATATGCTACAGATAGGAATGCTTTGCCCACGTTACGCTAAACAATGACGGCATACGACAGCATACGATACCATGGGCCCCTTAAGTGCGCCGCACTCAGAAAAAGAAAAAGTGAAACAACATTGTGGCACGAAAGAACGTTTATCTGGATTTCGATGGAAGTGAACATGCCGTTGGTTCGACTGCAGGTTGGTTCAGCACAAAGCTTAACAGATCGAATTTATTGGAATACGCAATTTCTCGCTCGATATACAAGCAGGGACAATTACGTAAATCGTTGAAGCAATAAATTTGTCAGCATACTAATTCATTTGTACTTTTGTAACAAGATATGATGTCGAAATATTACGTAAATTATTATAAGAAACGCCAACAAAGCGCGTACTTCTGACTTCATCACGTTGTGCACATCGCAATAAGGACGTCTCGCTCGCCTGGTTTTTTTACGCGAGAAGATGCGGCACTTGCTGCGAGCACCAAGAGCTCGGATATGCGACACAATCAGCAGCACGAGCTTATACGAAAGCGGGCGAGATCAACGCGGAGAGAGAGGAAGCGAGCATTCCGAGACGGGCAGTGTGAGAAGGAGCATCGCACATAAAAGCGACTGGAGAAGGCCGTGTCGTAGAAGCTAATGTGGCTCTTCCGAAACGATGCGCATCCGGTCGGCTGTGTAGCAGAAGGAAACAGCGAGGAATGTGCGATTCTCCTTTGTTCGCTAGGCTGCCCTCTCTGCAGCAGCAGAAACACTTCGCCCACTCTCATTCTTATGACCGCGCAAAGAAAAAAATGCCAGCGACTCTAGACCTTGAGTTGGGTGCAGGGTAATGCACCCGCAACTCGGCATTCGTGTTCTCTGGTGCATTCCTTGAAATGACTTTGTCATTCATTGCGCTGTCGAAGCGAATCTCAGAGGCCACATAAATGAAAGCGCGTTGTTGAGAGCTGCTCCGCCTGATTGCACAGCGATCCTAGCTGCGAAAAATCTTTCAATGAATTTCATCAAGGAGTTTTCATTAATGATCCTGACGAAGAATTGACCACTTGTCTTTAGTCAAGTTATGGTTCTATATTATAAACACACCCGATATCACTCCTAACTCAAACCAGAACCATTGGTTTCTATTTCATAGAAGACTTTTTATAGATATTTGGAAAATAGGAAGTAAATGCTGGACCGGATTTGTCACGTGCGACGGCGTGTACGTCCACGCCGTTTGGACTGTAATAATAATATTTGGGGTTTAACGTCCCAAAAGAACCATATAATTATGAGGGACGCTGTAGTGGAGGGCTCCGGAAATTTGGACTGTCTGGTGTTCTTTAACGTGCCCCTGACATCGCACAGTACACGGGCCTCTACCATTTCGCCTCCATCGAAATGCGACCGCCGCGGCCGGGATCGAACCCGCGACCTTCGGGTCAGCGGCCGAGCACCGTAGCCACTGATCCACCGATGCGGACCCGTTTGGACTGTGTAATGCGTCCGCGATCTTCGAACGCATGGGCGATATATAGAGCTCCTAAATAGGAGGTATACCGGGTAGAACCCGCTTGACGCTGCTTTTCTCCATAAAGAATGCTTTGACTTAGCAAGGATTAAAAAAAATGTCTCCTTTACGATCTGAATAACTAGGGCAAGCAGGTCTTCCCTCGGTGCAGCCATTCAGTAATTGATCTATCTCACTGTATTCATTAGGGACTCCACGTACGGAAACGTAACGCAAGACTCAAACCAAACCCCTAGGAATGCATTTGAATGCAACCAAGAGTCATGTATAATCCGGCAAACGTGAGGCCCTCTGTGGGAATTGCCCCACCACTCGAATCAGCAAGACACGTGAGACAACATCTTATGACAGGAACTAAGGACAAAAGAAACACGACAGGCACAAGCACAATCGCCCCTGCCTGTGGTGTTTCTTTGTCCTTTTTGTTAGTAGTTCCGCATTATAAAGGTTGTAATTATGGACTACCAACAGGCCAGAAACAACGCCTTGCTCTGGAACGAAGGGTAACGTACCCGCTGTGTATATAGACCTCTTGGTGCGTGTGCACTCCCCCCCCCTCCCCCTGATTCTGTGTGGGCGAGCAATTTTACCCGCTGTTATTTCCAGCTCAGCGAAATACCCACACGGACCGATTACTCAATGCCATCCGCTAATAAACGACGCCATCGACCATCGCCACAAGGTCACAAAATCCTCAGAAAAAGAGCCCCGCGTCATTTCTGAGCGCGAGAGTAAAGCGCGAGCCACAGGGGCAAATTGGAGCAAGGAAACGACTCTAGCAGCTCTCCTTCTATCCGGAGATAAATGGTGCGGCTTACCGTACCCAGGTACACACGTGGATGAGTCTTCGCACTTCTGTATTGCTATAGGGTCCAGCTGTTGAATACACGTGGTTCGGATTCTAGGCTGACGTATTTCCAACCGTGAAACTCTGACGTAGCTTCTCGGTGCCATATGCATATATGCGTAAGCGATGGGGAGTGTGAGATCTTTTGGGTAATGCGCGCATCGGTTGTGTAGTGGTTACGGTGCTCGGTTGCTGTCCCGAAGGTCACGGTTTCGACCGCGGCCTGGACAGTCGCCTTTAGACGGAGTTAAATTGTAAAGGCCCGTAGACCGTGCGACTTCAGTGCACGTTAAACGACACCAGATCAACGAAATTGCTGGAGTCATCAACTACGGCGTGCCTCATACTAAAATCTTGTTCTTGGCACGTGAAACTCCCCGAGTTAGTTCTGTCTCCAAGACTCTTAACAAAATTTCACCATCATCCATAGCGTTAAAGAGCCCGTTTCGCATGGATTCCGGTGTTGGCATCGGCGTCGGGGTCGTTGCTTGTGAGCCAAAAGTCATAATCGTGTCCGTGAGCTAAAGATCTAGAAACCAGCAAATATAAAAGGTAGCTTCGCACTAGGGATCCCGAGACTGAAGGAACTGGACAGCTGGGCAGACTTCTTTGTTTCTACTCGTTTTTTTTCCCTTTCGGTCTCTTTATATTTCGCGCTTGCTTTCTCTTTTTTTTTCTATTTTTATACGTTGTTTTGCCTGCGTAACGCTCAGCCCACTAGTTCTTCTTTTTTGCTGATGATGTTAAGTGATCACCATTAAGGCGCTCAAAGAACAAGAGGAAGAAGACCTCTTTGGCGCGAGCGCGCCCTCAACATGCTACACATGGAGCGTTACACTAAGCGACGACGAAAGTACACGACAGTTTACCACAGCCCGGCCCCCTGAAGGACTCCACACTTAAGTAATAAAAATCTTCGGTTCAAGTTAGAATCGAACCCAAGCCGTCTGCGTGCCATGCACGTGTTCTACCACAGATCCATGCTTTTTATTGAAATTACTTTGGTAAAAAAAAAAAACTGTATGGATGTCATGTAATGGAAGGAGTGTCCTTAACGCATGTAATATGTCGTGGCAGAAGCGTAGACTCGCGCAAGGACGTCAAAACATCTAAATTGCGCAACGAGTGGTTGTTGTAAAGGCCTACTCATTACAAAGCGCTCGAATATTTATTTAATCGTAATCAGCTGCAAAGGCATCAACAAAGGGAGCAGCTGCGTAGGTTCGCGTGTTGCCTTACGGACGCATAGTGGGCCCTTCGCTGATTCACAAAAGGAAGAATTTGGGGCGTAGTGGGACACTTAACAACTGTAGTCGCAGTAGGCATTTTAAGACAGCTTGAAACAGCCAATGTTATGCCCACACTCGTTCGTTTATTCACGTCGTGGTTGAGCATGCACCGAGAACTGAAGTCAGGCTACACTGTAAACAGAAATTAGCCCATATGGGCGTTTTTAGGAGGTGATATGCCCTTCTTCCACCCAAGCCCAAGATACCAACTCCCTGGGAAGGGGGGTAAAATGGGCTAAAACCGCTATTTTACCCTGACTATCAAAAATCAGAAAATATGGGAGTTTAACCGATGTAAATTGGGAGTAACCGAAAAAAAATATTGACGCGGGGCAGAAGGGTGTATTCAAATACGCCCATTTGGTCAAGAACTAATAAGCAAACAGAATCGCTCTCAGCCTCAGCGTCAACTTCTCAAAAGTTACTTCAACAGGCAAGTTTTAAATAACCCGCACAGCGCCAACGCTCTTCTTTTTCGTTCGTGAGAAGCGCGCCTTTGGACTCCGTGCTCCGGCACCCGGGACCGCCGAACTACACGCAGAGCGGAGGAACACGTCGGAGCGCGGGAAGGGTGCGTCGTTCCGTTCGTTGAGGCAGCCATTTTGATCGGTGGCGGTTGTGCAGTGCGATTCATACGAAGTCGTCGGTGTTATCCACAATTTTGAGGCCAAGGACACATGGTAAGTTATTCTGAATGAACTTGTGCGTTATTTTTGGTGTGTGTGCGCGCTAGTGCAACTTCATCAGTTGTAGAAAGGCTCGCGGTGTAGTCAGCTTCGAGATGACGGAAACACTTGTTTCCTCCGTGACACTACGTGTTTTGTATTTTGGAAGCGAGTATACTTTTAATAGCTGTGTGTGAGCGGAGGTGAAAATCAGGAATGCGTAGAACTATACCTGTGATCGTGTGACCGTACAGCCGCCCATTTATTTAACTTGAACGCGCGAGCGTCGACCGCGCAGTCGATAAGCGCCGTATAACGAAGCATGGCGGCGAAATGAACGAGAACACGCGCGTGTGCCTGCCTGATGAACATTCCCTGTGCAGCTGCCTTCCACCAGGCTGTTCCGGGAACCGCACTCTGGGATGCCTGGAATCCGCGCTTATTTTGACTCGATCGTGGATGCTCGCGCGCTTAGGTTCAAAAAATGGGCGGCTGTACATGCAAAGATAGCGCTGTAGGTAACGTATATGTGCAGTTCGATTGGCGAGGCCGCCGTGTGGTAATCGCAACTTCAGATCACCACAGGCATTGGATTGCTTTTTGTGTGTTGTTATTTTATGCTGTTAGCGCTCGGTGTTTCGTGCGACGGCGTGCAACACTCGGCGAGAAAATTATTGCAAGCAGAGCGAGCGTAGTTAAGTTACTGCAGCCTGCGACCACTCAGAATGCGTGCGGTTTCAATAATTTTCATCTCACTGAAATTGCCTATAAACGATAAGATGTTTTTTTTCTCGCAATTTTCAGCTTTATTTTGTTTTTCTTCTCAAAGCGATGCGATAAGAGTAGGTGATACTTAGCTGCGATTTTAAACTTACGTTTAGGAGCATAGCGGACGAAAGGTAGGGAGGTCGCCTCGTCTGTTTGCAATTTACGTGTGCGCGCGTGGTTGTGCAACGATCAAATGAGCACGAATCAGCGATTCTTTCTTGCATGCAATGGCTGCATGGTGCATGTTGCCTACTAAGCCATCACTGTGCTACCGGGTCTCATGCTGCTTCTTGTGCAGGCAGGGTACGTTTGAGACGCATTGCAAGTTGTACCAAACCGGCAAAGCGTTCAAAAACATCTTGATAAATTCGTGAGCTCAGTGTAGCAGCCTAGGCAGTGCAATAAGCACTTGCAATTGAATATTGCATGTTCTGTGTTTTTTACAGTCCCAATTCGTAATTTGTGTTGTCTGTTTGACAATTACATTCATTTATTACAGGTTGGCATGCATCAGTGGCTGGCACTGATGCGCCGTGCCTGTGCTGTACAAGTCTTGTTGTCCATAAATATGCTCATTCCTAGAAACAACACGAGCAGTACTATGTGTGCATTTTGACGTTCACAATAAATATTCTGTCAATCTTCAGTCTGTGTGCTCTCGTAGTGCATAAGCGGGAACTTTCGAAAGTTCCTTATTTCTTGCTTTGGTGTTTCCGCCGTAAATAAGCCCCCCCCGTAGCTTTAACTCGCTTCTGAATTTTTAAATTGTAATCTTGCAAGAATGCTTGCTCAGAGGGAATTATTTTGGCTGCAATGGTTACTCCCACTCAATACCAGAAGCACTCCCAAGAAAGGTAAGCTAAAACGCCCTAGATTCCTCCTGTTTACTCCGAAATTAAATTTAAAAAAAAAAAACAAAAAAGAATGTGGTCACGTGAAAATACTCCCGTTCTGCCCCCTTATAACGCCCAGAAGGGGGGTAAAATAATACCTTAATTACAACGAAAATGCTCCGAAGTAAGAACCATAAAACCCCGTGTGCTTTTCACCGCGGGTGACAATGGGAGTAAAATTTTTGCCCAACCTACGCCCTATATATGCCCCTCCGTGGGCGTTTTTATTTACACCCATCATGTGGGCATAGAAAGATGTACAGATGGGTGTGATCTAGAGGACAAGCCAAAAACTCCCACCAGGGCGTTTTTCTGTTTAGAGTGTAGCAACTGAGAAGGCGATGCGCACGGGGCCCGATAACGCTATCGCGTTCTACTCTTTAAGGCGGCGAAGGTGAGACGACCTCCAACTTTATTATTATTATTATTATTATTATTATTATTATTATTATTATTATTATTATTATTATTACAGTGAACTCACACTTGAGTGAACTGCAAGGGACTGAAGGAAATAGTTCACTAAACTCAATATTCACTATAATACGGAACTGCATTGGACCCAGCGGATATCAAATCAAAAGTGTGAAATACAATTTGTTTTGAAACGAATTCTGTAATTTTCATTTAGACTGGCGCCCTTAAAGCGCAAGAAAAGACAAAGTTGTCCAGAGAGTCTACGTTTGTATACACTGCATCTGGCACAGTTCCTTGCTGTATCATGAACTCTCCAAACTTTCTAATATATCCTACAGCCTCGTCTAGAGATGCAGGATTTTAACCTGCCTCAGTCATTAGAACTTATTCGTCGCACTCTTCTTCTTTTGGTTCCGGCCGAACACCGAAACCAATTTTCAAATCGGATAGTTCTGAGCAGTTACTGAAGCACACGCAGCTCGTTTTCGTCTCCCGCACGGCCGTGTTGCCTAGGCGGTGCTGTATGCACAAGCGATGTGGCACTGCCACCGATAGATGGGCGATTTAGGGGCGGGACGCATCGCGGCTACGTCACTGCTGCAGAGCGCAAAACTGCATTGATCTAAAAAAATAAGTCCGGGTCCGCAGATCAAGTTCGTTCAACTGAAATATTCGCTTGTAAGATATCGGTTTAACCGAAAGATTTTTGTATAAAATGCATAAGAAAACTACCAGGGATTTTCTAAAAGTTCGTTATTCTAAAATATTCATTAAACCGACGTTCGTTCAATGGAGAGTTCAATGTATTATTGTTATTATTATTATTTTTTTTTAATTCTGCGTGCGCCTGCGCAATGCCCTTATGGTTGTTCCTGGGCACGTTAAATAAATGATTGATTATTATTATTATTATTATTACTATCATCATCACCATCAGGGTAAGACTCGAAATTCTCTAGAAGTGAGAAAAGTAAAAATTCAAATTGCATCATATTGTAAAGCTCTGTAAAACAAGAAATTATCACTCACTACGAAGTTTGCTTTCAAATTTGATACGGAGGCATAGTATGGTTGCTGGTTACATTGTCTTAGACTGTCTCTAAATCAATGACTAACACTGAAGCGAGAGGGATAAAAAAAAAGCTAAATGTGATTGAAGGGGAAAAAGAAAGCACGGCTCTGTATTGGGAACAGACTTTGACACTCTCCTGAGTCATAGGCTTCCGAGAAGACTGAATCGCCCACACGTGAGCCCTCTAATTCACCCTTTTCCGGTGACGTATTTGACGCACGATGGGATACAGATAACGCTGGTGGATTCCTTTTAGGAAAAAAAAGGGGGGGGAATAATATAACAAGATCTCGTTTGGATTAGGTCTTTGCCTGGTGCTCGGATAGGTGTTATGCCTTCTGTTGAAAGCTTACCGTGTTTCCCACAACATACGGAGCCAGAGCTGAATTTGTCCATTATGGTGCAGGGAATTGTCTGTCCTGCGATATTATTGCGATAGCAAGGACAGTCTCGACGGGTTTTTGCCGTCGCCGTTGCCGTGATGTCGCGTATGAAGTCCAAATTGATAAGAGCCCCCCTGCGCATCGTACGTTCTACAAGCGGGTAATAGCGCGGGAGCGGTGCACGCGGCTGAAGCGGAGATCAAACGAGCCGGCCCATCTCCGTCGCTCCGAGGCGCATGCGATAAGATCCCCCCCCAACTGTTCCACCGACCTGCCCCGCCCGTCGTTCGCGAGCGTGAAAAGACGCGAGGTGGGGGGGGGGGTTCCCTCGAGCGACCTTTGATTTTACGAGTGCGGTCGTCGCTGGCGCGCGCGTTATCTGCCTATCTCGGCAGCCGACAGCGGGCGGCCGGTATACCCTTCTACGTGCTGTGCTCTCAACGCGAAGAGAATGTGGTGTGAAGAGTGTCCTCTGGAGCGGCCATATTCTCTTAAACCAGCGTTTCCTAGAGTTGCGTGAGATCGGATCCAAAATATTTAGCTGCCAGCCTCACTTCGTATAACATTACAATTTGTTGCTATCGCATTCATTGCTTCGCCCTTGTGGTGAAACTGTGACTTTTTTAACTGATTCGAATATTTATTTGTTGTTTTAAAGTTTTTATAAAGAAAAGTGTAATACATGTAGTACGCAGTGCGTGACAAGCGTCTAATATATTCAACATTTAATTGTATAGAAGGTGTCAAAAGTTAAGGTACCACTAGGTATGAGGAATTCAATTTCTCAGCAATTTTTCACTGTTTATTTTAAATACAAGCAGTGGGGCTCAATAGAGAATATGGACTATAGAATAGAGCAACGACACAGGCGCACAGGTGCTCTCTTCTATAGTCCCTGTTCTGTACTGCGCCCCACTTTTCCTTTAAAATGATACGTCACCAAAAAAACTCAAATGGCTATTTTGCTACAGTACATTGGGACTGCCGGTCGAATTGCACATTGTACGTTGTTAGCGCGTTTTACAACATGCTGAGAACTTTATTTTGAAGGTGCCTGCTCAAGTAGCGAAAATATTTAGCTTCTGCTTGGGTCTCGTAGGCCACAAACTTTTCACGCTGACTCTACGTCTTCTTTAATACTTGTTGGTTAATAAAAAAAAAAAAAGAAGAAGCAAAAAAGAAGGTGATACATTGCGTTCCTACTTTCAATTTGGAGGAAGAATAGACATGCGCCCAGCCATCGTATCCGTTTTCGAATCAACTTCTTCTGTGGCACACAAGTGAGCAGCCGAACAGTGGTAATGCCCAGATAATGATGTCTAAGTGGATGTCTTGGCCAGAACGTCATAAGAGACGGCAAGATGCAACATTGCAGTTTTTATTGCGATAGCAATTACATGGACACTCTCAGCTGGTCTTTGCCGTCGCCGTCACCGTCATGTCCCGTATATGTATTTGCATCTACATATTTGTCAAAGCCACAAAGAAAAATAATTCAGGAAAATGTTTCCGACACGCGGCATCTAACGAGGGACCTCTCGCTCCACAGCGCGCGGCGCTAACCGCTGAGCCATGAAAGCGCTCGTCCTTCAACGTTCAAACGGCGAGCTATTTTTATACAGCGTATTTTCAACGTGTTTTCAGCATCACCAGCGTGATGGCACAAAGGGCGCGCTCGGCGGGGCTTTAGCTCAGCGCATCGCTCGTTGCGCTGCGCGCGCTCATGCGCTCATCTCGCACGAGTACTTTGCCTCGTGGGGGGTAGACGCCCGTGCGCGCGCGCGCTTATCTCGTGGTGGGGGGAGAATTGTACGTCTTGGGCTTTCGCCGGAACGATTGTGTTGTAGGTTGTAGTTACCGAGCGCACGAAGGTACTTCACTCGCGGCAGTCCCCCCCGTTTGCGAAAAGAACAGGCTTTTCAAACACAGCGAAGTAACAACTGTGACACTTGTTAGCTCGCGCTCGTCTGTACCTCTGAATACGTTTCGTGCGTAGTTTTTGTTTGAGCACGCGTTGAGTGTCGAGCTGTGAACGTTGTTAGTTCGATCTCGTCCTGTGCGTATTGTTTTCGTGCGTCATGTGTGCGTGAGCAGCGCGCTGCACGTTTCGATCTGCTTGCCATTCGTCGCTTGACATTCCAATTTGTTGCTGTCGCATTCATTGCTTCGCCTTGTAGTGAAACTATGACATTTTTTTTTATATTTGACGAGAACTATACGCCTTGGTACGGCAGTGGCGAAGACAATTACATGCATCTCGGTGGCCACTAAAAAATTTAGCTTCGCGAGCAGGGAGAAACACGCTTGGTGGATATCGCCGAATGTAGAGTTTAGTCGTGGTTTGCACGGAAAATTTAAAATGTGTTTCGGTACTATCCTTGTCTCTAGCGCGTTCTTTCGCTCATCCGTCACTACGGGAAAGACTTCCAGCACAAGCGGACGTGTACTTTCTAATATAACTGCGAACAACCATCCGTGCTAGCAAAACCAAGTGAGATTTTACTAGTTCTGTCACATGAACTCTTGGTTTGACTTCATTGCCAGCTGTGACGCGGTGTCATGCTCACTAACAGCGATGTTAAAGGAGCACTGACATCAAATTTACGCATGTGGATTTTTTTGCATCCGCGAGTAGCTATCGACCCACAAGTAACGATTCTCGACTGAAAAGGCAGCGGAGGGACGAATAAGTGCCAGTAATGTTGATTAATATATGCAGTATCGAACGCGATTCAAAACGGGAGGAAAACCCGCCAAATTGTAATGCTGGCAGCGCTACCTCGCGGCCACGTCGGGGCCGCTCCCCAGCTGATCCGACTGCCACAAAAAAATGTGACGTCACGTCCAGCTGACATCGCTGAGATTTCGTCTGCTAGGAGCACACGTGCAGCCATGTCTTTGTCGTCAACATCGTCGTCCTCGCCGTCGTCGCGGTCAACATCGACAAGCGACCCACTGGCTGCGTTGAGGTTCGAGGCTTGGAAATGCATGAAAGGACACGCACTTTCCGCTTTTTCCGCGCCTCGACGGGCAGGTTCGCTCTACGCAGTGGCTTCCCGACATCCTAGCACGTACTGTGTCGCTCCGAATGATCGCACACAACAAATCAGTCGATGCGACACGATGTACCGCACGCCCAGATCAACACAGCAAGGAGAGCCACTACTGAGACCATCGCCGGGCGTCGGCACCACAATAAACACACTCAGACCGTCGACGTCATTGTTACTAGCGTATCACTAGCGTACGTCACAAGTGTGATTCTATCACACCTTACACGTCGCACTAGTGCCGATGTCGCAGGGCATTCAGTTTTCCGTTGAGCGTTCATACGCTGTTTGTCCTCGAAATAAAATAACTTCCACGCGACGGACGGCATTCAAATTTGGCCAAGACGACCTATGCATACCGAGCAATCGAATGAAGGACACAACTCGACTTTGAAATTTAATGTCAGTGCTCCTTTAAGCTGATAGTGTCCATGACAGACGCTACAGACATAGTCAGTAAACTGTTTATTTGTTTCTGTGGTTGAAGCGGGGTGAAACGCCAATTCAAGCTATATATGCCAGGGACACCTTCCAGAGATTCACTGCTGTTATAGTGCTAAATATTAGGCCGTTTCATCGGCAAACACTTTGCCGAGTATGACTATCTGAAAATCTGAGAACCTGACACTCTTCATCAATATTTCAATCATGTTGCTCCTTCCTATGCATGCTCAACCCACAGAATAGTAACTTGAAGTATTAAGTAACTGTAATACACGTAGCACTGTCATATTGATCGACTGACACACTGAGAGTTTGATTCTACAGCTGAAATTGCACACGTTCGGGTAAATCAGTGGGCATTATAGGACATGTTTCAGCTCAAACACAGCGACCTAATGTAGCCGAAAAGAAGCTTCTTCATGCAGGCCACGTAACTTTACATATATAAGTGCACAAAATTGCGAAAGCACGCTCTTTCACTAAACGTTACCATGTTTAGAGTGTATGACACTGGTATAATCTGCGAAGAAAAAATTGGCCACGTATCTGCGTGCTTCGCTGCAAATGTCGTCGAAAGACGATAGTCTTGTGCCGGCCGCACTCCTATGTTTTGCCTTGCCTCAGACAGCGCCTACTCTAGGTTGAATTGGCCGCATCTGGCTGGCATTGATAAAATAGAGGCGGTGCTGTGCGAGATATGGACGCCATCAAAAAATTACACCATCTCCCGCTAAAGGGAACCATGTGTAGATGTGAAGCAACGAGCGCTAACGC
>JALIZH010018839.1:0-58089 GCA_030522465.1 Rhipicephalus appendiculatus
ACAAGGAAGCCAAGGAAGGTGCATTGTACATAATCTTTCGTTGTTTAACTTCCTTTAATTTCCTTGTGGCTTCGTGCTACAAACGGGTGGTTGTCTATTTTCTCTTTCTTATTGAATCTAAGCCAGTCGAGTTAGTTTCGTTTCGCTCTGATGACTGCTCGAGCATCTGGAACGACGCGCATTCACTTTTCACGCATCTGAAGGCTGTTTCTACAAGACAGTTTCCGCAGTTGTTACAGTCCTTTATATTTTGTGCGCACAGAAGCGCGAAAGCGCTTTTTCATCATCAGATAGAGAGTAGAGTTAAATGATCATCATTATTTATTATTTTATTGCTATTTTGGCCATACGAGCCCCGTTGCGTTGAATACATATGGTTATTTTTACAAAATTTGTGTTATCCAATTGAATTTCTAGACTTTTACGACATTGAAAGCAGTATTCACAAATTGTGTTTAGACTGTATGCGTCATTCATGTTGGCTTCTCTGAATAGATCGCAACGATAACAGAGATTTAACGGCTTACTGTAGTGTAGCTTCGCGCCACTGAGCAAATATAATTGGGCAGTTCAAAACTAGCGGGAACTTTTCCGGCATACTCAAATTTGAAGACAAAACTGCCTCAACAAAACGAAGGGCGGAATAATGATGCGAACTTTTGTGCTGAAACGCTTCAGGCAGGGTACTGTTGTTTGACTGCGTTTCGCTTACTTCCAATTTGGTCGTGTTGAGAGTCGTCAGCTGCAATTTTAATTTCAGTGGGAGCAGAACATGATAAATTGTTTCTAGCATGACTGAGTTCCACGTAGTTAATTTTTGCTGATTTTTATTTATTTGTTTATTTATTTGTTAGCTTGTTTGTTTGTTTGTTTGTTTGTATGTTTGCTTGTTTGTTTCTTTGTTTGTATGTTTGCTTGTTTGTTTGTTTGCTTGCTTGTTTGTTTTCCTACTCTCAGGGCCCGAGAGAGGAGTGGTCTAACAACAGTGTATCACTAACTACAATTTTGAAGGCGCCAGATTCTTGGATAAGATCAAGTAAGCATAAATTGAAAGAAACTTTGTAAATTCCAAAGTGTGTTGGGCGAAAGCCTGTGCCCATTGAGACGGGGTCGGTCAGAATGGAAGGCGATGCGCGCGTCTCCGTTCTTGGATCATTGGGCGGATTGTGGCCGGGCTACAGGGGAGACGCGTGCGCGTGGGAGCCATCCGACTAACTCGACTGCTGCAATGAGACGTCTGACGTTTTTCTTTTTGTCCTTTTCCTTTTTTTTTTCTATCTATTTTTTGCTATGCGCCGCTGTGCCATCACATCAGCGTTGAGAGAGTGTGAGGGGGAGAGGTCACAGCTGGCACCGTTCCAGGGCATGGACGGACGAGCGGACGCGAGTGGGAGCCATTAAAGTCTTTCGCTTAATAAGTTTAGATTAGAGCGAGGCAACTGTTTTGCTTTTGTAATAGATTGCCGCATAGCCGCAGCATGCTGTAGAGGTATATACATTTGATGTTACTGTTAAGAATGCATACGTTTAGCTTAAGGTGCACCGTGGTGACGGTGCTCAGGCCATGAGAGAAAAGTCACTCGTTTGAATCCGGCCATGGTGGTCGCTTTTAAATGGAGGTGAAGTGTTAGATGCTTGTCTACTGAACAATATCAGTGAAGGTTAAAGAACACCAGAATGTCGAAAGTTCCCTCGCGCTGTGTTTCATAATCGTACCGTGGGTTTGGTCCGTAAAGCACTAGCTCTTTTTCAGAATACAAATTACATTGTGACCGCAATATGTAAAAATAACAGGTGTAACACAAATCTCATCAGGATGCCGACGTATCTGGACCTAAAAGGCGATACACGTCTTTTAACCTGTGCCATCTCTGAGCTGCTGCTCCAGTATTTACTAATTAATTTAAAAGAGGACTAGCGGTGCTCATTGAGTGAAGTTCAACTAGTCGAAGTAAGGATAATAGATAGAGTTATGGGGCAGGAAGGGACGTTAACTTCAAGAAATATTCAATTTGCTACCCTGAACTTACAAAGGAGGTATAGTTACAGTACCGAAGGCTTCACTGGGGTCAGCAAATACCCATTTTTCGAACAGTCATCTGTCTACAGCTTATATGATTTATTCGGTTAAGAAACCAGGTGCCAGTTCTGCGCTAAATGCTCAGAGAAAAAAGAAAAAGGAAAGGCGGGAAGGGAAGCGATATTGGCGTAGGTTTTGCTGCCTTCATTGGAGGTAAGGAATAAAGGGATTAAAATAGGGAAAAATAGAAAGTGATGAGTATAGGAAAATTCCGCGTGAAGTAAAACAACACTGCTGTGTTTAGTGCCCGTCGAAAAAAGGTTGTCACAGCTTGACCGTGTTAGATGTATGCCCTCAAGCTATCACGTTCCACTGTAAGAATTGACGCATGCCTGGCCTAATTACTAAGTGACAGGATTAGGTGGGTCATGGTGCCCACTGAAGGGTGAAAAAAACTGGGACCACTGGGGAGACAAAAATTTGTTAATTAATTTCATATGATGGACCAGTATGTAGTGGAACTGGTGCCACTTCACAGATACAAAAATTAAAAAAAAATGTTCACCTTTAGTTCGCGATCGACCGCGTGTGACGCTACATTTCTTTTTTCAATAAAATAACGATGATTAACAAAAAAAAAAACACATAGCGACCAAATAATTGCGATGAAAAATAATAACCTTTAGAAAAATGTTTAATAACGTCTTCGTCACTAAACGAAAGAAATTTCAAATACCAATTGGCCCTCATTGGATGTTGGTGTGATCAACTTCTTAAAAACAGGAACCAATCCTCCCGCTCTTGGGCATCTTGGAAACAGTTCCAAGGAATAGAGTTTATTAGTGTATATAGATGACAGAAAAGCAGCATTTCCCTCTTAATTACCTTAACTTGAACACATTAAAGTACTCTTAAACTAGCGCTTCACATTTTCAAGGATGGAATAATTTGTGAAACCTCGCCCGCGACATGGTGTCGTGTACGATTGAAAGTTTACAAAAATAAATAAATAAATAAATAAATAAATAAATAAATAAATTTGTATTCTCCAGCCTCATCTATAATCACAAGGCGTTTTCTGGTAACACCAATAACCTAAGATTTCCCCTAAAGCAGCAAATAAACGTGGTAGTTGAAAGATATCCCGTGTTATTTAGAAGGTTTAGCAGCGTCTATCTAAAAAGGTAGCTACAGGAAGCAAGACATGATAAAGCAAAGGAGGCGTTCACACACGGACACAGGAGAAGAGATCCGGACAGTGCAAGCAGCGTTCGTATTGTCTCCAGACGATGTCCATGCTTCACGCCCACTGCTTTCATTATGAATCTGTGCCAGCTAGATCCGCTTTCCGTCGTTCAAAAGAAGGAAAACGTCGCAGCAGTGTTACTGTAAGGAAATGGCGTCATCTACTTACACAGAGACTGCAGTTTCGGTGTCTGTTACTTATACGACGCATCGGAAGGGGCAGCCCACTGGCAAGTGGAAATGAGAATTGTGTCGATGTGTTTCACAGACGTGCGTGGACAATTACGATACTGTCCTATTTTCGAGAAACGCTCCTCGCAGGCGCTCCCGTGTCCACGGCTCCTGTAATATTGAACTGTCTTCCGGAGAGAGAGAACTGTCATTTAGAGTTGTAGGAAAAGCGTGAAAGAAGTCCTTAATTCGCAGTCCCTATGGCGATCCAATCACACGGAAGCAAAGCCGTTTATAGACGCAGGGTACCGCCGCGCTCATTTGAAAACAATGTCCTCGCACAGCGAGTTCCCTGGAAAAAAGTTCATTGCGAGTTGGTTGGTCACTGCCAACTTTCCTCCTCCCAGCACAAGTTAAACAGGCATGATCCCATTTGCCTAGCGCCAAATGCTGACGCCGCCTGTCTAAGCTGCCTTGCTGGAACAGAACAGAGTGAATATTTTTACTGTGTGTCGCATTTCGTTGTGGAGTATTTTTTAACAGAAAAGCTGTTAAGGCTCTTGGTCGAGCCGTGACATCTGTGGTAACGCTTCTGGGCATCATAAACTGGTATGTGCCACAGACATTGGGTAAATCCCTCTACTCACCAGTGGTCCACTAAAAGGAAGGCAAACGTTAACGGGTATGCGCCACAGAAGTCTGTGCAGCCTATCAGAAAACTATGATCATCATAAACCTGTATGTGCCACAAAAATTGTGTAACTCCCACTGCACACAACTTTCACTAAAATAGAAGAAGACAACAGTTAGCCCAGCAAATGCCGTGGGCGTTACCATAGTCACGCCACTGTCACGTCATACTTTGTGGTTATAAATGGTGCCGACTAAACTACGACGTCAAAGCTTAACCAAGATTGTTTAATAAAGAGAAGTGATGGAACGTATATGATCATCTTAAGCGAAGGCTTCTTTGTAAACCTGTGTATTAGAGTGGTATTTTCAAGATGCAATAAAAACTTTACTACCACCTCCAAGCTTAAGAACGTGTGCTTAATAATAAAGAGCAGTGATACGACATATCTGAAAGACCTCCAAACCTAGAAATGCGTTAGCCTGACCGAGGGGAGCGCCACCAAGTCATCGGTATTCGCGAAGAGGAGATGGACGAATTTTTTTTTTCTTGGGTTCTTGTATGTGCACCATGCGCAACCGGTGTTATTGCGAGCAAATGGTTTTGAGAAGTGCATTTATGATAGCATGTTTTTTTTTTATATGACAATTGCCATTGTAAGTGCATACGAACATTACTTCATTTATATGTATCCATTCATGAATGTATGCCGTTGTAACTGTAGTGCTTTATTTGCATTGAAATTTTGCACATGTATGTCGCATTGTTTGCTTTGTCTATTGTTTCACTTACCTTTAAAATGATATGCATGCACGGTGAATGCGCATAGGAGTAAGAGCCTGTGTAGAGTATTGCCGCCTCGACATAAGTTACGTATGCACAAACGACAGGAGCCCGACTGGCATAGGATTTGTATTAAATCATATATAGATTGCACACACTCATATATATATATATATATATATATATGAGTGTGCACATATGCGCGAACTTTATTTTGCAAGACCAGCATGTGGCGACTGTATGAGGGTCTCAAGTGGGCTGAGGGGAGCCGCTCTATTATCTACTGTCTCAATCTCCATGCTTAATTTGATCATCACGGCATCTCAGTTTTTCTACGTTCAATTACATTGTCGTTGGAATCGTTACAGCGGTGAAGCCTACAGATGCTCATCTGGACGTGTATTTCAGGAAGACAGTCTTTTCAGAGAACAGACGGTATCGAGCTGTAAATTAACGCCATGGGCATACTTACACGAGGCCAACATCCGGGGTCATTTACGGCGTCGTCACTTGGCCGGAAGTGGCTTCTTTCGCGACGGTTGATAAGGACGGTGAGCGTAACGTTGACCGGAAGCTTCAGTATTCGAGCTTCCGGGCCCCAGAAGCTAAGTGCATATGCAGGATAATGCAGATGACGAGCGGCAGCATCGTTCTTTTATGTAGGCTACCTTTTCAGAAGACTGCCGTTTATATACGGCGTTCTTCTTCTAATAACTTGACGGTATCTTAAAGCTGCGAAAGATGCTAAAACACGAGGTTTCCTGAGGCACAGCGATGTCAGAAGATGGGTGCAAAATACAAAGGGACATCGTAATGCAGTTTAGTTGTTCCATTGAGCGTATAGCATCCGCTGTTTTATGCAATGGCGACCAAGACACACGGTGATGTGTCTTCGCTGATTATATGTCCAGCATCTCCATTGAGAGTTTTTCTGTTAGAAACAAATATATTATAAGGAGGCTTTCTGAACACATGCCACAAAACAAGCATGAATGTTTACTCAATCAATCAATCAATCAATCAATCAATCAATCAATCAATCAATCAATCAATCAATCAATCAATCAATACGTTTTTTGTTCAGCACAATACTTTACCAATCATTTATACACAAATGGAACCTGTAATGAAACCGGAAAGAGGACCTCTTTTACATGGTAAACATAAAAACTGCATTGACAGCAAGTAACGGCCTCTTTCCCGAAAGATTGACAACAAAGAAGTGACCACTGCAAATTTCACTGTCAAGAAAACCACTCCTTGCCCTCCGAACACGTTCAGCGCGTGCGCGGTTGAGTGCAGCGCTTGAACACAGCGCACACATGTGCTATGGTAGTGGAGGGGAGTGAACTTTATTACGGCCCGTAAACTCCACCAAGTGCCGGATGCCGGATGCTACTCAACTGGGCCGGGAAAAAGCTACTTCTGCAACATAAAACAGAGGCGACTGGGCACGAAAAGCTACTGTTATAATACGCAAATGACCTATCTTCCTAAGACGCAAATCCGCCGCTGGTGTAAGCGTGAGATGCAATGACGAGTAAGTTTCAGGCAAACAACCTCTGTGTGCGTCTGGGCTAGACTGCAAAAATTATTAAGTACTTGATATTACCAACCCTCACGAATGCCAGCCTACTACCACTTTGCTTGTGACAATGTGGAGCGTCACGACGTTCACAGAACTAGAGACTGAACCATATGCTTATTTGTCACGTGCGCGCCTAACGAACTAGACGAGAATGCAGCTTCATTGGCCGTTCATTGCGCAGCACGCTTCCGTTGCCACAGAGAAAACTGGTATTACAGAGGGCCCGAATGGCCACCGTTATTGGACGGGGAGTGCAGAAAAGTTGGATTCCAAGCGAAAAGCTTCTGTACCACACACCGTTGCGGCCGCACGGAGCAAGCATTTCTTTTTCAACTGGGTTCTTTGGTGCCGCAGGTCTGAGCCGAGCGAAAACAAACTACTTTTGAGACGTGACTGAAGTGGTTCTCATTACGGTGACCACACAAGCTTTTTCCAGATGCCGAAAGAAGCAACACGAAAAGTGTGTCGTTACTCTCTCTCGATAGGTGTGGCTGTTCCTGATGAATCCTCATGTGCTAGCGGCAGCTCTGGTGTAAATTACCCATTCAATCATGGCGTACGTCCAAACACATGCCAGTGCTTCAAGCCATGCAGATGTATAGAAACAACTGCCACAAGCAAGGTAGTCCCACTGGTCCTATCATCTGCAGCTGTAGCTCCAGCTTGCATTTTGGTATACCGTGCACGTACACTCAACCAAAATTTTATGGCCGCGACCGAAATGCCAGAGTACATTTGCAGAGGCGTTCCAGTCAATCTTTGGCTTTCTTCACTGTAAATAAAAATGCCTCCGTTCACGGAAAAACCTGCTGGCAATGCATTACCGGAAGTCTTTCCGTACTAATAAGACAAAAAGCCTATAAAATTATGGAGGCACGGTATAACAATCACGAAACATTGCGTTTTCTGCTCACAGACGTTCCATTAATGAAGTACGGAAGCTGGTGTTTTCTATATACAAAGCTGCCGTTAACTACTCACAGAGAAACCGTTTTCTTACTAGACGTTCCATCTTCTTTCTATAAAACTCATTATTTTCATGAAATTAGAGCGAAGAGTTCATCTTATGCATAAGTATCGATTATGAGATACATAAAAATGTTAGAGAGAAAGTGCAGTGCACTTATGACCTTGTGATATAATGATATTTTTGCCACATAACTAAGTCTTTCAAAAAAAAAAAACAGAGGATGATCTTATTGTAAGATCTGGCGGTCTCATTACGCCAATTTTCCTCAGGGTGGGTGCCCTCCCAAACGACTATGTACTTCGTTCTGATGAGAACCAGGCCGGAGGTGCGCTTGTACCTATTTAACCGGTAGGTACCCGGCAGCAGCAATTCTCTGCCTCCCACAGGAGCTGCGCATGGTCAACTGTTTCACCAAGGCTGTGCTGGATTAAGGTGCGCCCAGGGGCCTTAGAAGAGCCTTATGGGACCACCTTTCTAGATGAGTACCCATGAACAATCGAGCACCTTGTCGGTGTACTCCTCTTCCCACTAGGAAAAACCGGTGTGTATCTTGTCGGACCGGAAATCGAATCTGGTACCTCCGGCATTAGAAGCGGACGCTCAACAATGTAGCCACCACTCTTTTTTTCTTCATTCCTGTAGCCACCACTGCGGTTGAGCGTACGCTTCCAATGCGGGACTCTGAAATGAGAACACTACGGTAGGTGTGTTATAAAGATATTCGCAATGCGACGCTTTCTATTCACAACAGTTCCATAGCAGATGAACAGAGAACATCTCTCCACGAAATGTCGGCATCAAAATTATTTTCAGTACACCGCCCAGATTACACATGCACTGAACGACCTGAAAAGATTTTGTGTACTTTTACGCCTCCCTGATGGGGAACCCGGGGCACGCCTATATGATTGAGGGCATTCACTTTGTGAAGTCGTTCCTTGCCTCGCAGTGCACAAGAGAGATGCGGCCGTCCCAGCCGTACCTTAGAAAACGTAAATGACTTCGGTTTTTTTACCTACAATACGGGCGTAAAATCAGATATTCTTTTTGCAGTGTAGATAACCTTGGGGCGTAGTCACTGGCTCGGTGCCGAAGATTTCGTTCCGTTTGCTCAAGCATAGCAGGTTAACTTGAAGGCACAAGGCTAGAGTGTTAGTTTAGCCGCCTTAGGGGCCTTCTGAGCGCTGGTTATTCTAAAGTATACTCGGGTGTGTTATGTTTCGCCCTGCTGATCAAAATGCGTCTAATAAAACCCATGTTCTCGATCTTAGCACTGCAACACCTTAGCTGCTAAGCTACGTACCACGGCAGCTGACTCAACCATAGCGTGGTGGAGAAGATGGTTCACTGCTGTTGTACTTTGACGGCGTGCTGCTGGAAGTTTCTCCTTCAGCGTATTATTTATTTGTCTTGCGACAAATACCACAGAAGAAAAAAAATGAAATTGTAAGTTTGACCTTTCGCAGTAATTCCCTTGCCATTATTCAGATTTTCCAGCAGTCGTTAAGAACCAAGAAAAATCAATACCTCAAAGTCTCGAAATCACCAGAAGCCAAACGGTCAACATGAGGCAAGGTATTCGATTTCGCCGAGTGAGTGAGAAATCTGGTGATGGCGGCTGCCGGTAAACATGGAAATGCCGTTCTTAATTAACATTTCGTTTCGCAGACGCAATCGTCTTCCCCGACAGCGTATTTGCTATTGAGTGTGCGCGCGCACCTTTCATTACGGAGCTGTCATGAACGTCTACCTGGAAGCCACAGCAATTCGCGTCAAAGTGGCCCGTTAAAACGGATCTTTCTTCATTGAAGTCCCTGCGCTGTGATTGGCTATACACTTTTGGAAAGGCTGGATCGTGGAAAGGCTGGACGTGTCACAATCAATCAGAAATTAAAGTAGGGGTGACGTGGCGCGAAGTCACCAGAAAATACCGCGGCGTCGTTGTGCCTGTGCTGTAATTTTATTGCATTAGACACTACTGGATACACAGAATCAATCACTATGCCACCAATGGGGCCCATGATCAAAACTCATTGGCCAGACATGCTCCTACAACTGTTTAAACTACAGAAAATCGCTGTTTTAAGGGTTATTCGGAGAGTTATTTTGAAGAAAAAAATTGAAGGACGCTTCGTAATTTCCAAAGTGTGTTCGGTGAAAACCTGTGCCCATTGAGACGGGGTTGGTGAAAATGGAACGCTATGCGCGCGTCTCCCTTCTTGCATGAGTGGGCAGATTGTGGGTGTGGGCTACAGGGGCGACGCGTGCGTGTGGGATCCGTCCGACTAACTCGACTGCTGCGACGAGACGTCTGACGAAGGAGTGTTGCCACGTGCACCACTGTGCACTCACGTGATTGCTGAGAGAGTGCGAGGGGAAGAGGCCACAGTTGGCACCGTTCACGGGCACGGACGGACGGACGGGCGCGAGTATGAGCCAAAAAGGGCTTTCGCCTTACTAAGACGCCTAGTAGGCCTACGAAAATGGTCACAGGGGCTATATACATTTCATAGGGTCAATTATTACAGGTCTAGAAGAAATCCTAAGTTGCAGCTTTGAAACGGTGTGATGTAAACAGTTTTCAGTGAAACATGCAAATTAATTTAGATATTTTTTATCATACTGATTGACCGGATTGTTACAAGTGATCCCAATTGAAAGCGAACCTGGTGCAAAGTGCTTCGTTCATTGTCGTAAAACTTTTCAGGCGCATTGAGTCCCATCCTGAAGTGAACGTTCGGTGACCAGCAGTAGGCAGGAGAAATTTACGTTCAGCCGTTCCTCTGTGCGCTCGTTTGGCTAACGTTACCTTACAACAAGAACAATGTGAAATTTGGGATTCATCACTTGTTTGTAAAGTTCCCGTCAAGTGAAATTTGTGTGAAATGCCATAACTGAGTCACACCGTTTCACGGCAAAATCGTGGAGAAGTTTTCAAACACTCGACAGTCATATCAGCAACGAGCTTCACTCAATGGCAAGCATCATCAGTATTGGTATATATTCGTTCAGGTTCAATGACCTGCTGCTCTGTTTTATACATAAAGCCACATCATTTGCTGTTAACTCAGCTTGGTTTACTTTGCACTGTTCGTCATGCTTGAGTGCTCCCGCGTCACCAGCTAGCTTGAAATCTTAGATGCACGTGTCAAAAGGGCGTTATATCCGGGACCAATCTCTCGCCGTATTATATTGCGCCGAAACTGATCCATTTTGCTGACGTTATGCATCGAACGTGATGACGTCGCACATCACCTTTCCCAACGTCTTTACATTTTGGTCCCTCTTGTGGACGTTACAGTGAAACGTTTCAGCAATAACCATCACGGTACCCAGCTTCTTCTCTGTTTTTAAAATATTTTTTATCTCCTATTCAAGTGTGTGGGCGCATCGCCGTTTTTCTCAGACACCTATATTAACATTTCACGAAAGCTCTGCGTGACACTTTTTATAGCATGGGCATTCTCTTTTTGTAATTTTTGTTTACTTCCGATGAACGCGCAGAGATGTGAACTCAGTGACTTCGAAGAAATCACGCAATTTCTAACCATCAGCTCCAGACTCACGATTTCTCGCCGTGGTAGCCTAGTGGGCAATGCTGCTTATCTCGAAGGCGTTGGTTCAACTCCTGACAACCCTGAGTCTTTTACTCCCCCTTTTCTCAGCACAAGGTAGCCAGCTGCTCTAAGAGCTGGATAATTCCCCCTCCCTTTCCCCCTTTTTCTTTCCACTCATTTTCTACATGTAAAATGTACCAGAGGATTCAACTATTCGAAGTCCGCAGGTGTGCTTAACGTTGCAGGAATGAATCAGTGTCATAATTGGTTAAATAACGTATACAAATTATTTTTAACAAAGAAAGTGTTTTATGCCGGGGTCCACCACGACTTCAGTTACGTATTTCCGTCACGGAAATGACGTCGACAAAATACACATAATCAGAGGACGAAGGAAAAATGTTCCGCCTACGGAAGTCGAACCTGCGATGTCTCGGTCCGCGCCAGCACATGCTGGGCACGCTATTCATTGCGCCACGCACACATACTCTGTCGTCTTTACAACTGCGCCATTTATATCTAACACTGTCCTCTCACAGTATTCTGGCTTAACTGATGCGATGCATCGAGGCCGTGGCATCCCCGATTAGTTCCTTCAAAGCGTCGTTTCTACGCGTCCATCCCATTCGACGCGTTTCCAATTGGACAAGTGCAAATTTTGTCGACGCATTAACACGACCTTACTCCCAGCGTCGGGCTCACTCATGCCATCCATTCATACCAAAATTAGCTGTGCGACCAATCTGCCACACGCGTCTGCTTCGCCCGGCTGCAACTCCGCGTTCTCCACTTACGCCGAAACTGCCAAAAATCGCGGCAGGCCAAAGGGAAGACACGACTCGCGTTGCGTTTCCCTGTGGCCGGGCAGTGGTGTTCAATAACTTTAACATGCCGCGAGTATATTGGCGACCTTAGCCCAAATGTCGCGTCTGATCAGTGACGCTCGTCTGGCTGTCACACCACTTTCTGATGCCGCTCTCACCGTTAACTACTAAAGCTACCTCAAGCATCTAGGTCCACAAGGGTTTGTTTATCATTAATCATGGACGTTAGTCATCGGTGTGGAGATGTATCACTGAGCGTCAGCGTGCATGCATCCACGTTATACGATGATACTATAGCTGTCATACACCAATAGACATTGTGCAAGCTCTCTTATATTATTGTACAGTAAACATTCAACTATTTCTGTAAGGATACGTTTTACTTTCGTGTTATACCGATTCCTATGACGGAGAGATCAACCATGTTTTTAGTGTGGAACCGCTATGGCTGTAGGTGGAACTTATATTTAATCGCATGTTGCCACCGACTACAGGCCAACAGTACATATTTCTGTGAGTGACGATACGACATTCAAGCTGTTCTCAGAGCATTAACCTCTAATTGGAAGCATTAATATTGAGAAACGAAAGACAACAATAATCTCCACCTCATTAGACATGTTCTTGATGAACGGAAGACATCTTATTATCGGATCGGCAGGTGTATCATCGAGTAGTTCTGTGTTTACTTCGATTAGCACACCTTATTATTAATTTGTATTGACAGAGCATCAACAATCTACGTATAATCAATGCCACGAAACATTAATCATATTATATTTCAATTACTTGCCGAGATATGCAGACACAGGGCGAAATACACCTCGGCGTATTCTTTTCGTTATGTGTACTGTTTTAACCAATGATACACTGCAGGTGATTATTGACTATTGCCGTCTATGATGTAAGTTCCTTTTCTGGCTGAATTTTACAGCGGAGCTCTTAAACTTGGCATTCTGCCGTTAATCATAGATAGAAAACTATCGTAATGGAGCGGCTCAGTGACAGATTTCGGTGGCGGTGGCGGCATAGTTTACGCATAACCCAGCGGCGGCGAGCGTACAAAAATGCGGATTTGAACAAACGAGGCCCTCAAATGTGGGCTGGTCACATATGCATTTGTATGCGCCGTTTCGGACGACATTACAAGAAAATATGACGACAAATTGACCCCTGTATGCACTTACACATGAAATTTCCTCGCTGTAAATTAGGTACCTAAAGCCAACACAAGAGCTATCGTTGGCTATTTATTAATGGAATAATGGAAGTTGTGCTTCTATTCCATTCTACAGTGTCGAAACTTTGTCCAAGCAGTGGTAAAATTCTTATACGGCCTTTCCTTGCGTGCCGGCAGCGCCAAGCTTAAAACTTATGCTTTCTCTTGGTGGTGAAAGTCCCTTGACTTTCTCCGCATAACAAGGCGACCACTTTGCTTTGACGAGGCTACGTATTTTTAAAAGGTCGTAAGGAAATCACTTAACATTCGTTAATCCTGCTGGTCTCATAATTGTGGTCCCATTTTTGTGCCATGAAAAAGAAAAGTTTAGCTTGAAAAAGATTTACTGCACACTGCCGGCCATATTTCGCTGACCCAGCACTGCTAAGCTATGTTAGTGTTCTCGCATGAGAATAACGACTGTATTGACGTAAAAAACGGCAAAATCTGTTTATGCTACTTCGGTCCCCGACTTAAGTACATCCGCCGTTGAGACCCTTCACGCAGTTCTTTTCCAAGGAAAGCGAAATGAGAAGTTTACATGCTGTTCTTCTCCTTGTTTTGTTATATATACCTCGTAACATCAGTTATTTATTTTTACCAGATACTGGTGATCCCACAGAGCGCAGCATGTACATGGCCATTTCGCAGTTATTCTTGAGACACTAATCGGATTCCGTTTGCAATGCGACGGTGTTTACCACACCGTTCAGTCAATGCCATGGAAACTGTGTCAAACGAAGTGGTGCCTTTATTTCTGTTTTGTCTTAGTGTAGTATATGGCATGAGTTTGTTACGAAACAACAAAGAATTAGGGGCTTTCGCATCTGGCAAAAGCTGAGAGCCGTATTTGGCTTCCGTGACCTCGGCAAACTCAGTGAAGACTTAGCGTAATTACAGTGGAATGTTTAATCCTAAACGCAGTTTTTGACTTTATCATCCAGCGAAGCAGCGCACCAGCGCTGCCGGGTGTGTCCTTTTTCTTCCAGTCGGATATTACTGTGGCCTGCGTGTGTTTATAAATGCGGACTGAATTTCTTAGGCTTTTAGAATTACCTATAGTTCTTCCTTAGGCTACTTCGGTCCATTTAGATATCGAATAAAACATGTGACAATCGCGGGCGAACGATTCCGTACAAATATAAAGTTTTGCCGTATTATCACCGAAGAGACAAGAACAGATGTTTATATCTTTGGGTGCGGATAACGCGCCTCAATTCCTTCTTATATCCACTTAGCACGTATATTTATTTAAGTTGCTAAACAAGTTTGTGTTGAAATAAATAATTATGCGCAATAAAAAAAAACACCAACGACATTCCCCACTAACTTATATTTGAGCAGATCCCCATGTCACAACCTTCAATCATTTGCCTGTTTGCCTCAAAACTGCTTTTCGCTACTGAACAGTGTACATTTTCCCCTTGAAGTTCTATTACGTGTGATGTGTGTTATCGCTCAGCTTTTTTATATTCATTGATTGTGATGTGCAAACTTGCGTTCTGATGCAAGTTCGTCGTTACCGTGGCGTGAGCGACGTGAATGTGCTTTATTTTTTCAGGCTGTCATGTACTTCACACAATTCATTCGTTTTCTCGTAGATATATATGTCTGTTTGTGTAGTTGTTTTATTCCAGTCTGCCTCTTCCTGTATAGTGCGTCTTGTACTCAAACTCGTTCTTTCTGAAACACCCTCCATAACGCTCTAACGTAGTTTTTGCGGAGTGATATAAACTACAAGACATAAACAGAAGAAATTCATTATAAATTATGTGAGCCCTGCTGTTTTGCAAACAAGGCCTTCGTTTACTGAAAAAACTCGTTTTCATAGAATTATGCTTACCCGATCTACCAGACTGGAACTATGACCAAATATTAACTCTTGTGGTTGGTCTGTGCTATTTATTTCAATCAAGAACAACCATATTTATTACAATGTTTTTTGTTTCGCGAAAGCAACGCCTTGGGGTCTTGTATTAACCTCGTATCATGGCTACTGTTCATGAAGAGTGCCTAAAGTGATTTTTAAACAGCCAACACTCTGTTTTATTTCAAATTTTACGTGCAGAACCACCGTTCAGGACATCTTAGTTATTAAATTGACACATGAGGTTCTGATGTTTTCAAAACAACCTCGATCCTTCAGCGCACAGGATGAGGAAAAAAAAGGTCAAACCTGGCGAAGCTTCGTCATGAGTGGAAGAGTCGTGCTTTACAATGTAATTTACATAAATGATCCTGGCGCCTTGAAAACTAATATTCTTATGCCTCCCATCTGCGAATTAGAAACAAGGCTTAAGTGATATCAGCCTCAAGGTCAGAAGTTTGCAGCACCAAGTGTACAAGAACTGAAATAGATGGAAGATCACTGCCTCTGCTTTTATGAAACACCTGTTCAACTTTATAAACATTTCCGCGTTATAGCTACAGCATACAAAGCAGCTTCAAAGTTTTGCATAGAATAATCACCGTTGTAATTTTCGGTAAAAAATTATTTGCTTTAAAGCAACCAACTCTCCCACCCGTGGCACTCCATGTGCACATGTACAATTTCTACAACTGGTAGAGATTGTGCACAGCTGAATTTGAGAACGACAAAACGCTTGGCTACTTTGTATTATTTCAAGGTAAAAGAATGTAGGCGCGCTGAGAGGGAAAGAACTCTTCTCCTGTGTCCTGTCCTGCTGTCTTCCTTCTTCAAGAATACGGTTATATGCGTGGGCAGAATTCATGTTCGCTCTCATGTACGCGGTTATTTCGAAAATTCGGCCTGTTTTTTAATAATAATCTCGTTTTACATTGAGTGAGAGAGAGAGAAAGGAAAATGCTTTAATAAAATGCTGAAGATGCTAGCCTGGCTAATTCGCCTGGCATGCTACTGGAGGTGATGTATTATGGGCAAGAACAACGCGCAGACGGACGGTACGAAAAAAAGTAACGCAACGCAGCGCTTGTGTTGCGCTACCTTTTGTTCATCCCGTCCATCTGCGTGCTGTTTTTGCCCATAATGTATCACCAACTAGCCGAACTTCCAGTCTTGCTGCAGGTTCTGGGTGTTGATTACGATATATACGCTGATAAGCACATAAGAACGCATAAAGTCACACGCACACAAGCATATGTTACACAATTTAAAAAGTTTTAATACGGCTCGTGGCCCGCAAGATATCCAAGAAACTGCAGTCACTCCAGTAGATCATCTCGAATAGACAATTAGGCGAAGGCTTCTTTATATAACGTTAACGCTCGACAGCACGAAATTCTTGCGCAGCAGGCACACGGGTTTCAATCCGGTCAGTGTTTCGTAAGTGGCCGCAGCTAATAGTTACTGCAGGACTGATGAACCAAACAGTTTCTGCTAGGGACTCTCACATAAGAGCACTCGAGTGTTAGCTCACGGCTAGCACACGTAGGCGTCTCATTTCGGGTAGACACCCAGCACGCACAGTAGTCAGGAAGTGAATGTCTTTACGTAAGGCTGCTTTCCTTTCGGGAGAACGTGACTAGCGTTCGGGGTCCGAGGTATCAGGAAATGTCGAGGCCAACACGTGTGAGACTAGCCTCGAACAGCTGGGGCCTCTGTAGGACTGGTGCTGGACGATAGCTCAAGCCATTGCAGCGTTCCGCTTCGGATTACATTGTTTCACTTGTGGAAGGTCTGCACTTCTGTGAGCTCATTTCACGCACAGGCGTTATTAGCGTAGTCAAATATACGCAAAGCAGCCACGCATGATGCCTTGCGCTTTACGACTATACTTTGCATATGCATGCTTTACATACCTGGAAAACATTTACTAGTAGTGCTGGTCTACCCATCAGTGTTTCAAGCGATTAATGAACTGGCCCTAACCACAGATTTACTGCAAGAAATCTTAGATACGTACATATTAAGCTACGCGGAGCCATAATTCACCGTTCCGGATGAATTAAGGCTCCGCGTAAGCGAATATTTCTTTAAAATTTTTCCTAATATAACTACACTATTTTTGTTTAGCTTGAAATATATTCCAGCACATTTCTACAAGTTGTGTCCACAATAATTCTAGAGATGTTTTTTCTTTATTAAACTTTTGAACACGTATTCGCTGAATGAGGTGAGAATAAGTAAGGCATCGTGACGCCATGACTGCATGTAATATTATTCTTTTAAAACACAGCTATTTTTTTATTGGCTCTTACAATTCTACATGCTACTTATGCTGCTCCTTTATAGGTGTCTGTTTATGAGCTGGTGGCCTGTAAACTGGCAATTACTATAAAAGGATTTCGTCTTTTGGTCACTTTTGCTCGGAGTCACCAACTGTCAATTGTGAACATACTTGCATGTTTTCCATTACAAGCATTGAGGTGAGAGTTGTACATGACTACCCGTGCTTCTGACCTTTAAAAAACTTCTCGATTCTCCAGTGACTAAAAAAAACACACGTGACCTTCTCCTAGCGAGCGGCCTGGGGAGAGTGATCAAGCGGCAGGCGCAAACAGAAATGGGTGTTGCAGTGCTGACGACACGGGGAGGTGGCGGCTGCAGCAGCAGTTGACTGCGGGACGGCACTGGAGGACGCCTTTCGATAACCGGGATGTCATCAAAGAGCTGCGCTACATCTTCCGTTACTACGCCGACCATAATGCAGAGATAATGTCTTAGAACGTAGGAAAACTTCCAAAGAGCCCCCGTGATGGAGTGGGGTCCAACGATCTCTCCTCATCGAACGACGAAAGCATAACGGCCACCGACGTGGACTATCATGTGAGATATGTCAGTGAACTGCAAGGAACTCAGTGCTTAACATTTAAAATGAAGATAGGTGAACCAACGACGTGTTTTTAATCTGTGACCGAAAGATCTACCAAATGTACAACACGTCTTCTCCTTGAGGATTTACAAGGGTCTAACACCAGATGAGCTTTCACGGCGGCCGTTCAAGCTTAACTTTCATACTATCCATGCTGATTCCTTGGTCCTTACTTGGCCACCCTTTTATCCATGAGACAAAGAGATTCAAAACCTAAAAATTAAGCACATCTTTCGCATGGTATGCACCCTTAAGTTTTCCGAAACTATTTCCTGCTCAGACTTGTCTCGGACTTGTTCCCAGAGTTTCAAGTCAACTAAGGCATGTTGATGTTTACTGGTAACCATCCATAATTCCTCTGATGTGGCACACGAAAAATGTCTGCTGGCGAGACCATCTTTCTCTTTGATGCGTTACAGATTTCACCGAGTCGAGACCATGACTTCACAGTACAAGGATGGAAAGTTAGGTCACGATGGGAAACAGGCGAAGAGCAACTTTTTAGAGCACTACGAACACATGACTCAACGGAGTGCTCGATTGAGTGCTGCGAAAAAGACAGCGAAGTACTGGCGTGCAGCCCTAAATTCGTGTCCTCGTTGCCCCAGAATGTTGCTTTATTTTGTGCGTGTCAGTTCGTTGATTTGGCCTCTGTCTTTTTTTTTCATTTCTTATGGGATTGGAAAGCCACACAAGCTCAAGGATATAGGCGTACTGGTGATCCACTATCCGATGAGGAGATGGACACCTTTCGATCAATGTCAGTTCCGCTCTCTGCCCTCAAGTGAGTCGCTCTCCTTTCTTGCGTAAGGCTTTCGCACACCACTTATGTGAGGCCGTCGCTTACTGCTATCGAGAGAGCCTACATAGACAACACTATAGTCAACAACGCACTCTTTTGTATGAGCTGGAAGACGCATGATAATAGAGAAAAAAAAAGCGGGGGGTGGGGGGTTAGGACCGGCGCTACTTATAATTGATGACCGCTCAGATGAGTCCATTTGTCAATCAGTGGTGTTTCGTTCCAGCGAAACTTCCGAAGCAGGGGGGACTATCCAGCACAATGTTAATAATATTCTGGTCAATGTGCTTTTCTCGCGAGCTTATAGGTGCACCGAGATGAGCACTTGTACATGACATGGAAAATTGAACAAAAAAGAAGGAACTTATAAACATGGTGTTTTGAGGTACACATCTTGATAACATGTTTGATTATGATTGCACTTGCGCAAGCGATCCACGTAAATCCACTCGTGATCATCTCTAAAAAGCATGCTATAGAGTGTACGGTCTCGATTACGGTTTCAGGACCGATATTACGATTTTACATGGTAGACAGGTGATTCCATCTTAGTTTATTTCATGTCACCAAGCGATGTGTCTTTCCTCTGTATCGTATTGAAGAGACGGATTTAGTCGGCAAGTGATAACCTGCTCGCAATGTGCTGCTTCTTTTCTTTTCTTATCTACTTGCGGTTCTCAGAAGTCTTGCTGTCAAATATTATCTAAGTGGTGCATGTGAAACTCTCCGTGGCAATACCAACAGCTGTCGGCGAACATCAGTCATTTCAAACGTCTTGGAATTAATACTGCGCTGTTTGCACAATTTCCATCCATTTTAATCGTTTAGACTCTTCTGCAAATAAGATCGCAGCAAATCACATGGTCATCACAAAAATAACATGGCCATCACGTCACAGGTCTTCACGCGGCTAAAAAGAATTACGCCTCTCACTAGAGCTTCTTGCTTACTGCGATGCATTAATTTAACACTGTGGATTCCAGGTTACAATTTGATGGTTTAATACCCCAGTTGTCCATGTACACCGAGCCGTGTGTCATTCTGATGTCATTCTGACATTCTTAATGTCATTCAGATGCCGTGTGTTGTTGTAGAGGCATGCCAGTTCTTTCAAGTTTTCTGGCTGCTTTACAGTTATTGCGGAGAAATGTGTTTTAGACCACTATGTTGTGTCTTAGTTTGGCTCTATAAAAATGTTGAGAAATATCTGTGACGATAGAGACACACTAAAACGTGATAATTATCTTGGCGTGATAGGAAGAGCCTTCGTCGTTTTTAAGTGCATGCTGAATTGTCCTCAAACAAGCAGTACTCGCAACAGAAATAAATAGAGAACAGCACAGCAGCTGTCATTCAGGGTCCTGTTGCTGCAGTCCTTATAATGCAATAATACTCAACCTACTAGTCGAAATTTACATTTTTGCCCATGATATATGCTTCCAGGAGAGGTAGTGGTTAAGTTCTCTTTTTTATACAATCATGTTTTTCTTTAGCTTTTGGTCATGGAAAATTCTGATGCGTTGTTTTTTGTATGAAGTTTGTATATGCCCATCCTATTTAATATCACGTGCCCAAGCCTATGTACCTTCCTATTTGAACCTTCTATTCATCCCTTGGCTTTCAGCTAACTGATTTTTCACCATTCGACCAGCATATCATTTTGAGTCATGTTTACATTTATCAGTTTCGAACTGCTGTGACATTTTACTCTCATGATTTGTTAGATGACTAGCTACTTGTCAATTTTCTTTTGTATGCATCTACTGTTTCCTTTCGACGTTTCCTCCTGTCACCGACGATATCGTGTACCCACGTTTTACTATAGGTCTCTCATCACGTACCTTTTATGACAGCCACTGAATGCTCTTTCTCACAATAGACAAATATATTAGTGCACAGTTTAGAGCCTCTTACATCTGTATGCGTGCCCAAGTTCACAAAGAACAGCATTGTTCAATACAATTGTGTGCTTACCAATACTGTCGCTTTCCCTTTCTGCGCTCGTGCAATTTAAGGATGTACCATGATTATCGACCAGACGGGCAGATATCTGAATCTGTGCCTTAATAAACACAGGAACTTAGTTAAATGTCCTGCGTTTTCCACACACTTAGGCAATTATTACGGCAATTATTAAGAAATAAGGAACTTATATTATATAATCACATGTCTTACTTGTTATACGCACTATTATATGACAGGTATTATATATGTGTGCTGAAGTGCATGTTATGTGTGAATGCTGAAGTGCATGTGACTGTTATGTCCACATGAACGAATTCATCCCCATAAGGACTAGACGTGTTGACTGCTGTGTTGAGCCGGTGGGACTCAATGATGACCACATACATCATCAGAGACATTATTCATTGGCATTCGGACATTTTCTTATACGTTGTGATGGTGTTGTTCTGTGCGTGTGAGTGTGTTCTTACATATGTGTGCTCTTGTGTTTTATTTTCCATGTACTGCTCTTTGTTTTTCCTTTGTTAAGATGTATATTCAGTACTCACTCAAGGGCAAAGGAGTAGCCGGCGCCTGACTTGTGCGCCAATATCTCCTTACATATCATATCAATAAAAAAAATAGGCATGCATTGCAGAGACTGCGGGTGCTCCGCGGATTTAACAGGCACCATGGTGTTGTTCCGTCACTCGGACAAAAGTACAAGGGAGATTTTTTAGGTGTTCCACGTCAAAGAGGAAGGTCACAGGTGTGTGAGCCCGACGTCACTGGCACTAACCGTGTACATCTGAGAGCAGTCCGGCAAGTGATTTCCTAAACACGTGCATAACATTCGGCTTAACGCAGCTCATCACTGATTCCGCGCGCATCACTGATCACTCGCCCAACGTTTTGGATTGTGTGTTAACAACGCATCCTGATAACTTCACGTCTATCACCCTATTGCGCGCCTTGAGTGATCATCTAACAAGGCACACCTCGTTTTATTGCAACGTACTAAAGACACAAAAAAAAACGAAAAGCAGTTACACTTAATGATAAAGGATACGACGTTAGAATAAACTGAGAATTAACGGAATACTTTGACACCTTCGCCGCTAACTTTGCACTAAATTCTGTAGAATGCAATTGGTTGCTTTTCAAAGCAGAGATGCATCGTCTTATACGTGTATATATTTTGACCATTACAATAACAGAAAAAAAATGAAATGTCTTTCGTGTGATCTATGCCTCAAACGACTACATATTAAGAAAAACGTCTATTTCGAGCTGCCAAAAGAGCTAACTGTGCTTCCACGTGGCAGAAGTATTATTACGCAATGGAGAAAGAATATTATAAGCAAACTGGGGAAACTAAGCACAAGTTTTTTTTTCTAACACCCTCCTAGCTGTGTTCCAAAATAACCTGAAGTGATTTTGGAAAACAATCACTTTCGGTGTAATGACATTTCACTTAATAATAGCTCTCAACTTCCTATTCCTGATAATGGAGCTCCTGATTGTCTTGACACAGTATCTAGTTCTGTTTTCACTAATTAGCCACCCGACAGTTTGCCCAGTCTTCCATTTTCCGCGTGTCCGCTCATGTAGAACATAAAATTTAATTCATGCGGCATAGTCAAATTCATTGCATCATTGAATAACTCGTCATGCGCGGCAATATACGGCATCAACGCTAAAGTGCGAAAAAAGACTAAACATGTGTGTGGCATGTTTTTATCACTCATATTTCAGAAATCACTCGACAGCGGTTCAGTTCCACATGACTGGCAGGTTGCAAGGTCCTCCCAGCCTTCAAGAAAACGGCCAGTCCTGCGCGAAACGCGCAGCACAGTCAGAGCGAAGGCTGGAAAAGCGGCGTTTCTACAGCCTTTTTTAAATGCGAATGCATTTCATAGTCGGGCTATGTCAGACATCCGGCGTCGTGCGGCGTTGGCGTTGTCCGCGGCAGGTGTTATCTCTCCGCTCTCACTCCCTCTCCCATAGCAACAGTTGCGGGCGCGCGCGCTTATCCTCGCCCCTAGCAACCGGAGCCGGTGGGGCGGGCGGAGTAGCGGAGAGTGAGTGGAGAGGAGGAGCAAGCTCTGACGCGTGAGGGCGCTCGCATCGCGGGAGCTCGGCGGAGCTATATATGAAAAAAAATTTTTAAAAAAACACAAAAAAAAGCAAAAAAAAAAAAAAAAAAAAACTGGCGCTGCGCCGTGCTCCCGACCGGGCTGCAGAAATTAGGCGCCTTTTCCTTCTTCGAACCACAACCACCATATATAAATGGAGTGAAGCGCGCGCGAAATGCATTCGCATTTCCTCACGATTCCCTTCGGAGAGGTGGGGGGCATTTTTTTTAACACTCTTGGGCAACCACAACAAGGGCACTTGCGTGGTACCCACTACGCCATAAGTCCTCATAATTTTTGTGTGGTGGGGAAGCGCCCACTGCAATTATTCGTCATTCTTCGGAAAAGCGCGGTACCCCGCTACACACATGTAACGCATGATGTGCACTTTGTTGATGCTGTGGAAGACGATGAAGAATTATGCCTGAGGCTTTTGTAATGGGCCAGAGCATTGAACGACCTACTGGTTACGCAATTCGCATTGAGTGACGCCTGGCTGTTACTTTACTGTTCTAAAACGCTTTACAACACACGTTAACGCGATTAATTACCCGACATGAAGCCTGCATAGGGTCAGTTTGCAGCGCAGTTTCAAGCAGCGGCGTGGCTCAGTGGTAGAATGTTGGGCTGTCACGCAGGGGGCCCGGGTTCGATTCGAATTCTGTCATAGATATTTTTATTTAGTTAGTTTTTTTCTAATTTCGTGCGACAGTGGTTACGGATACCGCCGCCGGCGGCGGCGGATAATTACGGCGCAAAAATGGCCCCTGTTGTGATCTCATAACCGCTTTCACTGTGAAAGAGCAGGTTGAGTGTCACAGTATTCATTTTTCCGAAAATCATGCTGACTTCGGACATAAGTTAAAGCTATCTTTCGATCTTTCCAGCTCCGTCCAGGTTGCAGAAACCACAATAAGTTACTCATGCACTTCCTTTGCATTTCTCTCATTATTTTTTTCAGTTTCTTCGCTGCAAAGCGGGTTACTGGCAGCTGATAATCTACTCAAAGTGAATGAAACAAAAATGGAACAAAAAGTATAGTTTCGTGCCTCTGTGAAATACGCGTTGGCATTTCCACTCATAGAAACCGATGTTTTTTTTTTTTTTTCGTGTGATCTTGGTGAGGGGGGCTTAGAAGATCCGCTAAAATGAGAAAAACTTCCTTCATCGGCAGCAGGTGCACACAACGTCTTTATACAAGTCTTAGGGCTTTCCTCGGGAGGCGAGTAGGAAGTAAGGCACTCACATTATGCTCCGCGAAGCACGTGACATGTTGTAATGGCGATATTCAATGAACCACGGTGATATCCGAAGCTTTAGAATTGTTTCTTGATTCTCGGAAGCTTAGATGAAAACGCCATGAAAAAGCGTGCTATTGGCATATTCAACGTCTCACGGCATATTAAACGTCTTTTCCTTTCCCCTTAATTTTATATCTAATAATGTAATATTCCAGTGCTACCAATCAGGTTTTGAAGATCCCAATGACGGTGATTCTAAACATTATCATTTAAAAAAAAGAAGAATACCTTAACAAATTAAGTATTCACAGACAGCGGTTGCCCGTGGATTAAGTGGGGAACAGTACATACATATTTCCATGGAACTTTCCACGTTGCATCAGAAATCATAATAGGTGGAAGAGCGAATATAGTACACAAATAAATAATGTGGCTGAACAGCAGAGCACTGATGAAATATATTCTTGTTCTTCAGTCGAAGTGACGAATGAAATTCTACGATAACGAGGCATTAAAGGATGCAATTCCCCTCTTCATCCCTCCCCCTAAAAAAACAAAAAACATTTAACAATTTAGATTACGAGCTTCAAAGACGTACATTGTTTCATGATAACGTTTTCGTTTGTTTATATACATGTGAAAATCATACACCAACGAGGTAAATATTCAGAAAGCAGGAACTTATATTTTGTGTCCTAGCGCGCTGACATTGTCAAACGAGCAGCATCATTCTGTTTTATGCTTACGCTCAAAGTAGAAGTCAACATTCTCGGTGTTGCCTAGGTAGCTAGGCAGCTTCGCACATGAGACGACAGACGCATTAGCGAGCGATGCTTATCCATTGTAACAAACCTAATTTAACGACGCGCACTGCTCTCTTAATTACTTCCGCCCCGCCACGTGCGGGTCTTGCACGCAGACGTGGGCGTCTGTGGAGTTCTTAATCCATGGAAACCGGGAGTAAACCCTACCATCCCTTTTCTCTGGAATTCGCTCCCTTCCTACCTCGCTTTCTCTTACCCTCGCTTATTTTCCTCGTTTCTTTCCTCTTTCACGCCCTCATTTCTTTCCTTCCTCAGTTCCTCAGACATCCCTCTTTATCCTCCCTTCCTACCTCCCTTGAAGTGGTTACGAGTTAACGCGCAGCACCGCCAGATTCAGCACGTTAGAACCATATTAGTGGTGTGCACCCGCACAGCAAGTTTCCGCGTCCTCATAAGCGTTGATCATCCTGTACCAGGACACCAAACCCGTAGTTTCGGAATGAGTTATGTGAGAATTCGCTCCCTTCAATAGACGTTTCCTGCAATCCTAAGAACTAGCTCCGAGCATAACCGACGTCTCGGTAAAGCGATAAAACCGCGATTCCGCGTGCACAGACGTCCCTTCGTGCTAGAATTTACTTGAAAAATGGTTCTTCCTCTCAGAAACGCTCCTTCATTTAGTACTGGGCAGTGGTGTACGGTCTACGCTCCGCTATATGTTAGTTTGTCAACTATTAGTGTGCTGTGCTTTTATACAGCGTACGGTTGTATCCCAATGACATCGTATTTCTTCCACTCACATGGTTTTATTACAATATTGCCTTATCGAGGTGTGCAGAGATAGTCGATTATAGTTCTTTGATTGGGAGCTCAATGTATTCTAGCGAGCGGCTTATACCACTGAATGCAACATTATTTTCTGAAAGTGGCATCATGTCTCAGCACTTCGGGTGGTATTACATTACTAATCGATGTCCCTCGTATATGTGGAAGATAAACAGAGTAAGCATAATTGCTCCTGATGATTTGAACATTTCGTAGCGACGTTTATCAATTATTGTAATGGAGTATCGATGCACCAGCATTGGTTGATAGTACTGTTTTCATACATAAGCCCTGTATCATCCGTTAGTACACGTTTTTTTTGTCGCTTATATATAACGGGAATGGTCTTATAAACCCTTCAATCATGAATTATGATGCGCTATCAGAATTGTGTCAAATTCGCATGGCATAATTCCAAGGCACTCAATGTTACATTTCAAGAAAAAAAATAGAGGAATGTGTTGTTTTGCGTGAGTTTCAGTAATTCAAGTGAATGAGTGTGTAACTAATTATCTAATTATTCTGCCACCAGTCAGCTTCAGTACTTGCATAAAAAGAATCAACTATTAGGCCCGAAATGGATGCACAGTTTGTTTTTTTGGTTGTATTCGTTTCGAGCGGAGAAAAAAATACTTTTCACGTTAATCCTGGAACGCGGTACGTCGAACGATCGTCGAACATGGTAGTGTCTCTGGCAAAATGATCCTCTGCAGCAATACGCAGTACAATGAAATTAAATGACTGCTAGTTGTCCACTCAGGAAGCCTGCAGGAATGTGCACACCGAGTTTCAGGCCATTTGAAGAAACACGCGGCGTGTGTACGCGCCTTCGAAGTTCGGGTACACAATTGCGTACGCCGTGACTGAAGGGGATAAAGTGGGAGGCGGTGTTGCACAATGCACAAGACATTAACAGAGCGAAAAAGAAACAATGAATGAAGTACGAAGCGAGTTTCCACGTGACGCGGATTCACCTTAGTGTATGCAGATTATTTTCGCAGGTCTCTTTGATTTTCTCAGGATTTTCAATATTCCTGGCGCAGGGAATTTCCGCTCCCACACCCAAAACTCACTAGACATCAATCTTCTACATTGAGAATGTAACAAAGGGGATCTTTCCCGTCGAGGGGGGAAAGTTTAGCCGCTTTGCTCCGTACATCGACCGTCACTGCCCTGAGTGCAATGAAGAGTTTTCCTTGTTGACACACATGCCCTCGTAACGTTCTGCGTTATAGCATGTATATTTTAATGCACAAGAAGACTGGGGCGAAACCCTCAATACCGGTGCTCTCCAGGAACAAATAAGGGCTGTCCAAACGGTCCACGAACGGGGGGGAGGACCATGACCCGATGGCCCCAACGTGGGCATGGCCCGCAACTAGGTGTTTGTATTTCCTTAGGGCCTAAGTAAAGTTTGTTAACCGACCGACCGACCGACCGACCGACCGACCGACCGACCGACCGACCGACCGACCGACCGACCGACCGACCGACCGACCGACCGACCAACCAACCAACTGACTGACTGACTGTGTAGAAACTAAATATTCTTCAAAGCGTATAAAAAATTGGTCAGGATAATACCAGGCGAAAACTTATAGCGAATTTTGTGTGAGCACACCAGACTGCCTGGAATGAAAAAAAAACACATTTGACCCATCAAGAGCAACATAACTACAGAAAAGATATGTTATAGCTAGCTTTCAAAGCCACTGCGGAGCACGATCATGTACTAGACTCATAACAAATATTTACTGTTAGGAATGTTTACTTTTCTGAACTTTTTGAAACATTTTCTGTCTATATAGCCCAACGATGAATTTGTTTTATGCTTGTGTGGTTTGTTATGTACGACAGGGGCGTATATTATGATTGTGTTTTCAGACTCTTCTGTACTTTTGCCCTCGTACGGAAAACACTGCGAGTCTCATAGTGATCTTTTTTTTACTTTATTCGGTGCTTTCCTTTACTAGTGTGCATCACACAGCAAATTGTCACAGCATTTGGTGCTTTTGTTTACCTACCGTTCCTTTCTTTGTTGCCTCACTCGTTATATCACTATGCGCAGAACAGTACCCGCTGACAGTTAAGATGTCGAGATCTTTTGTACACCATATCCATGAATACAAAGGATAACAATGGAACTTGAAAGGATGTAAGAATGGGCTTGTTGGTGGTGATACATGGTGAAACTTAAGGCGCACGAAAAAACACGGACGAAGAAAAGAGACGACAGGACGATGCGCTTACTTCCAACAGAATGTTTATTACACAGAAGTTGAACATATGGTTTCACCAGAGCGCGCAGGCGCTAGAAGATCTCGTTTTACCGACGAAGCAAAAAAGTTTTGCATTGATACCTGGGGTGGGAACACAAGACTGTGGAAAGGGGAAAAACACTACACGTTGACACGTGCGGAGCCACGCCGCTGCGCTTTGCAAGGTCAGTTACAATTCGGACCGCTTTGCATGTGCCACAAAACATAGAAGCCCATTCGTTGCATGTAGGAAAGGCGTCGTGTACTCTTTCCTACTTTCTTGCTGAAAGAGATACATTGGACAAACCGGCCGGTGCCTAAATAACAGACTTCGCGAGCATCATAACGCTTCTCAGAATATTGCAGCAGGCCATCTCAGTCAGCATTGCAGAGCTTGCGGTTGTGCACCTTCACTTGTTAACTGCATCATCATCGGCACTAGCAACAATAACCCCCGTATTCTAGAACCGCCCTTCACTCAACGCTCCACCTTGACTTGAGAAAGCCGATAGGAGCGACGTCTCTAGGCGGAACGAGTCACTGCATATCAGCGATAATCTGCAGCAATTCTTGAAAAGCGCGGCGTCATTTTCAGTCGAGCAGCGGTGCTTTGTTCAATTCAGTTAAGTGAAGGACGAAATTCAAGTCGAGGCTTGTTTGAGAATATGGGGGGTAAGACAACCCGCGAGATAATCGAGGCCCTCGAAATCGCGAAAGCGGGAGCAACTTGTATCAGCACGCCATCCGTAGACCTAACGGAAAAAAGAGATTGGTTTTCTGAACAAAGCGCAGCGGCGTGGCTCCGCACGTGTGAACGTGTAGTGTTTTTCCCCTCTCCACAGTCTTGTGTTCCCACCCCAGGTATCAATGCAAAACGTTTTTGCTTCGTCGGTAAAACCAGATCTTCTAGCGCATGCGCGCTCTGGTGAAACCATATGTTCAACTTCTGTGTAATAAACATTCTGTTGGAAGTAAGCGCATCGTCCTGTCGTCTCTTTTCTTCGTCCGTGTTTTTTCGTGCGCCTTAAGTTTCACCATGAAAACAATGGAAAACAATTAAAATTGGATAGAAGTTAGGAATCCATAGAGGCCCCGCACACATGAGCGAAGAGCCGCAACGGATCGCCTCCAAGACTTTATAGAAACAGTTCCGCTCATGCAGTCGGCAATGTTCTCCTAAGGCGGAGTTACCGGTGGCCAGGCTGATGACGTCAGAGGGGGAGTGCACGCCCATTGGGACTGGCTTGTGTGCATCCTCCTTCAAGAAGGAAGTACCGTAGACTTCTATAGTTTTACCCGACTATAATCAGCGTATTTACTGTGCTCCGAAATGTCTTCTGTATCGCCTTCAAAGGCACGTAATCCTAATGACGATATCTCTCATCGCGATGAATATTGTGCATTCATGCTCAAGAAGCAGATGCACTTTTGTTCGCCCACGACATTTCCTCTTGGTTTGTGGACGTTCCACAAGCCAAGGCTCTGCCTCTTCTTCTGCAGCAATGAATACACATATGGTGCGACGGCTCAGAAACTTGAACCCACGCTGGCATGACGAATGAGTTCCGGTGCGCTGTGGAAATGCCACGCTCAGGAACAAGCTACATTGTGCCGCATGAGGAAAACGGAGACTAATGATTTCGCCTTTCATGCTTCACACTGTCGCGTTCTCTGAATGTTGGTGGCAATGTTTCACAAGAGAGGTTGGCGCATTGCAGCGGTGGTCGTGTTCAACAAAGAATAACAACTATTTCAGTAACTGCTTTCACTTTTTTTTGTTGGATGTATGACGGTAGCTACCGCTAATCATATGAAAAAAAAAAAACAAAAAAAAAACAGTTTGGAAAGCTTTGTCCGGCGTGTATTTTTTTTTACGTTCCCCTTGAGCGTCACCTTTTGTTCCAGTATTAAATATATTTCTTGAATTTGCTGTTTTAGTTCATATATGCTAAATTGTCTTATTAACATGGAACCATTACCAGATTGTTTTCGGCTTATCGAATCAGTGCTATATTGTGCCGCGTGAGGAAACCAGGGACTAATAATTTGCCTTTCATGCTTCATACTGTCGCGTTCTCTGAATGTCCAAGGGTGACGAATGCTGAACAGATTTTGTCACGTGAACTAGACTCCTGCGCAAGCATGGTTTTGGTTTTTCGTGTGTTCAGCTTTGCTTCAATAAATTTTCAGTTCTTAGCTCTCGTCCCGTGTCCATCTTTTCTTGTGTCTCCATTGTTTCCGCGCTGGTTTTCCAAGTATGTATCGATTCCGACTCGCCCACCTTCCTGCCTTACTACGGCAGCCAAGCAAGTGATTTTTAGTTAGCCTCGCTGCATTCCATCTTTCGGCTCCTTGCTTTCTTTACAGCAGATTCAAGCTCTCCGTTGGAATGTCCGTTAAAAACTTCCGTTGGGAACACCGTCAGTTTGCTTAATTAAGGAAATGTTATACGTTACGTGAGATTAAATACATGCAAGTGATTGCCCCTTTCTGGTCGTCTATGACATGAAAAAAAAATCTCTATTTAAAACTAGGTTACTCTAATCCTTTCGATAAAATATCATGAGAATGCTGTATTTTCGATTCCTTCTTACAGAACGTTTCTAAGTGCTAAGTGAAATTGCCTTTTTTTTGTTAACGGGCGTGACACAAGGTAAATACACTTGCTCGGAAAAGGCCATCCGAAGACATTCTTAGGTTGATAACAGTTTCCCCCAATGCGACGTTGACAACAGCAATAGTTATGGATTCCAATGCCGACGTCGAATGCGTGCTCCAGCAATCACCTATGCAAAAGATCATTCATCTTATACCCAAAGGCAGCCATATATGTCGCGCACTTTGCTGTACATGTCATGAATTTAAAAAATATTGCTATGTGCAGGAACCCTTTCAGAAGCCGCTCTAACAAATCCTGCACTTTGCGCTATCATCATGATAGCGCAAATTTGCGTCAGCACGCTATCCGTGAAGGCATGCAGCCTCACAAAATATGCCGAACGCCGTATCATCATGGTTTAGCATGCACTCTATCGATCAACTGCTCGAGAAAGGTATAGTACACATGGTAACAGCGGAAGCAGAACGAAGAGAAAGAAGGCTGACGAAAGTTCCGCATATATTACCTGCAAGCGCAGTGACGCACTTCACTTGTCAATGAGCACTGTTCCTCCAAAAAGCTACCAGGGCAGCCTGGAAATCATCAGCTGACAAAGTATAGATTAAGGTGCACTCAAGTCACTCGTTACGCTGTTTTTGTAAGGATTATGACTAACGTACAAGAACGATTACAGCTCAATAGGTGGAAGACAAATGTACGTCTTTGTTTTCTCAGTCTCCAGCAGGTCACCCGTGGTCGCTCGTGCTGTATCTTTACGAGGATCAGCAGAAGGTTCACGCCTTTTTATGTGTTGAGTCCTCATTGCGCTGAAGTGATTCACATCGCGAAGGTCGCTTGCCTCACTGCAGCACTCGTGTTTTCGCGTGCTAGCGTCAGGTCACATGCTAAATTAACTTCTGGCCTTCGTATAAAATTCCCAACTTGTTGCTATCGCATTTATTGCTTCTCCCTTGGGGAGAAACATAGACTTTTTTGTTGTTGTGTAGGAGATTTTGGCTCCTTGAAGGGGCATAAACTACCCTATTATTACATCCGATGAGAATGATAAGAAAAGTGACTCCATTTAAAATGCATTTAACCTAAAGTCAGCCCCTGCAAAAACGAGTCAAATGTTCTTTAAGACAAATGTCTTTTCTGCGCCTAGCCATTACTACTGTGTAGCAGGGAGGACGCACGAGTTACAGCCTGCTTGATATACAAGTTACCGTAGACTTTGTGCTCACTGTGTTACCTTTATCATGCGGACATGGGATGGGAGTGCTGTGTCTTAATAAATTTGACGTAAAACACAATTTCGTGCAGCAGCTACACTGACAAATAACAGTCTAAAATTTATTGATTCAGCTCGCTAGATTGATTGATGGATTGATTGATTGATTCTTGATTGAACCTCTTTGAAAGTACTATACAGTTAAGTTTATTAACTTCAATTGAATTTGTATTGTTTGCAACTGTCACGCACGCCATCATAATATCTACTTCCACTTCAGTTACGTTACTACCAATGCATTATGTCCGTGTTCCTCTCATCTGCATATATTTTCAAGTGTCCAGGTAACACATACCTTGTCCTCTCGATTAGGTTTTTGTAAACTGTGCGTGAATTTAGTTCTTTGATGAGAATGCAATTTGACTTTCAGTTCATTTCTGTGCCATTCGGGGTGCATGCAAATATATGAAGCATTGTTTCTGAAATAAATTTAGTTTGAGAGTGTAGCTAATGACGTGTGTATACCTTGTTCCTCGTCGAACGTGTGCTAATTCGCCACGTGGGATGATGATCAGTCACGAATGAGCCCAGCTTTCAACCACACTGAAGTACGCTATATCCTGTTAAACACTTCGTAGCGCAGGGAAAAACAGACACAAAGAAACGACACCAGACAACATACGAGCGCTAAATATAGCGCTATATCCTGTACAAGAAGTGGCGTAGTAGTTTTGTACCAAGCCGCCGGCAATTTACCAAATCTAAGCAGTTTCTTCTCATTTCTCACGTTGTCAAATTTCACAACTAAAGGTTACACATTTCAAATCTGACGGAACTGGTAGTTTTGTACAAGTGCATATTAAATATAAATCCCGAACTTTTAAGTAGTTGTCCAAGCCTGTTGCTCTTTTTGAGACGACAGGGTATCTCTCTAAGGCGCAGATGTATATCATTGCGTGAGAGAGGATGATTAATATCATTTATGTTATTGTAGGCCGAATTCGAAACTGCCTCTTCCTTCTTTCACATATATAAATGTCATAGCGAAGGCGCGAAAAAACGGAAATTATGCCGGCACGCAAAATACGATAACCTAAGCCTGTTTCGTTATTGGATTTAGCGCTTGGCAAAGTTTCACAAAAATTGGCCAACAGCAGCAGACACGACCTGCAGAGTTCTAAGGACTGAAAGCTTTTTCCGCGTGCGGCAGAAAGCATTTCTTGTTGTTTTTAACTCTTTTTTTTGTTCATAAACGAGATTGACTTCGCATTAAACTCGGTTTTCGTTGAGGCAAAGTGTACTTAAAATAAACCTTTACAACTGGATGTGATACGGTTTTCCGATAAAGCACCGGTATGAATAACCTCAGTAGTTTCAATAGCAATGTATCCCTAATATTCTTTCTTCCAGCTATGGCCACGTGGTGTTTTTTTTCTTTTAACGGCTCAAATTTTTATTTTGCAAAGTTAAATCAAATTTCTGAACCAAGGCTAAAAGTAAGCCTGGTGCCTGACGAGATAGGGGTTTCCTTTTTACGCAGCAGAAAGTCGTAAAAAAGTTGACCAAGTTTTGTCGCTATGCAGCTGCGGCTCGGAAGATTGGGCGTAAGATTTTGGAGGGTCACCAGATTTTTTTTATTTTTTGAAGCAGCGTCGGATTGTGATGTCTGTCTTCCCACCCTGGCTTTATATCTTGCCGCCTCTTCCAGATAGAGGCGAGCGTTGACATCCTGAGAAAATGAAAGTCCGGTGTCAGGATAGAGAAAATACGTACCTTCTTTATTTTTAAGACTACAACAGATTTAAAGTTCAGGATTCTTTCTCGATTTGAAAGCGTTTCATATCTTCGTGCTACAGAGAGAGAGAGAGATATATATATATATATATAGAAAGGAAAGAAAAGCAGAAGTCCAACCCTAGTTAGGGTTAGGATTCTCAAACAACTTACGCACCTATCATCATACCAAAGTGTGTGACGCTAGGGGCGTAAGTGAACCCACTATCGTGTTGCACAGAAGTGATTTGATATCTTGGGGGGGAAATCACGTTTGATCGCCTTTCACGGATGTGCTGCCCACATAGATATATAGCGCTTCTGTTTCCAAAAATGAAGCTGTTGGTAATGTGCTGTCGTCCTTGTTTCCTGATCTCTCGTTAGTGTGTTTCGCTACGTTGCTTTCCTTGAATATGCAAGATTCTGCACACTTGCTACACTTTCATCTTTTGGCATGCATGCCACAAATTGCAACATTATTATTCGTTTTGGCGGAAGGAAATAATGAGTAAATGGTATTCATTTGTCATACAGACTCGCAAAAACGCTCGAAAACAAAGAACAACTTCTAAGACAACTTACGAGGAGGTCGTAGTTACAGTTGCAGTTTCTTGACTAAAATCTGCTGGCACACTGCGCCTGTGAGGTTCTACGTGACGCATGCATTTGTGGAGAGAGTCTGGGAAGCAATAAGCGACTTCTTTTCACTGTTCGAGATTGCTTTGGTATCTAGCTGCTGGTAACTTGTGTTTGTATTCCATTTACTATAGCATAGAATGGCCCACTAGAGGTACTTTGCTTTCTTTGTTTTAAGATAGAGGAAATGCGAAATACAGGTAAGTGACGCTTCATTTTATGCGGCGGAACAATTGCGAGAGCTCTCTGTCTGTGGTGGCTTTCGGATATGTGGATAGAAACAGGAAACAAATAAATTTGAAATTTTGGCCCACGACCCAGTGCAGAAATCTTCTGCAAACAGTCAGTTTGATCGCGTTATGGCGAAGAAAACAAATATGGAAAGTATTGTATATTAGCCTATATTCTATATATTTTTCAAACTCTTCAAGCGAGTGCACACGGCACGTTCGCAAATAGTCATTCAATCTATAGACAAGACATATGCAATAAAATGACTTTGAATGAGGTTTCTGTTTTGTAGAGCGCTTTGGGTTTACTGCTATATACGGTCCTTATAAGTTTGCTACATATACGTATAACTACATATAACCACATATACGTAGAATGTATAGACCAGATTATTTGTACTGTTGAACCCCCGTTTAGTCAAGCATGCGTAATATTAACCCCAGCTATCAGCCAGCGTTAGGGTCTGCGGACTTGGTTACGTCATAAGTGATGGCGAGCTACCACTCGCAGTCAGCACAGCGAACATGCGATAAGGACAGGCCGGCATTATCGTGGTTGTCCATTCCGTGTGATAAGCAGCCCCCAACGAAAGATGGCTGCCTCTTGCAAGAGATGAAAACTCTGCAGTCTATACAAATCTGACACCTTTAGGACTTTCTACAGAGTTAGCAGCGAAGATGTGGAACGAATGTGTCAAAATACTTTCCCTGCTGTTTGCAAATAATGTCGATACTTATATAAGTGACAGTTGCAAGAACTTTATTGATACGTCCCGAGGAAAACGATTAAGGTGAACCGGAGCCCCGCCCCCCTAATCAAGTTGGTGGCTCCGCCCATGACAGAACCGGGAAATGATGACTCTCAGCGACGTCACGGGCCCTCTGGACAGCCTGTAATTGATGTGTGTAGTCCGTGCTATGCAGTAGGTAGTCCCATTTGGCCTTGTCTTGCAAGTTGGAGCCCGCATAAGAGTGCAGTGTCGTTAACTTGAACTGAAGTTTATTGCAGGTCGGCTGTGCATTTAACATTTGTTCACTTGACCCCGCTCAATGCTTAAGTTCATTGTCACACGCAATAAGTTCTTACGCCGCTAACGATAGGTAACGCTCATGTAATGGACCTCTCAGAAATGGTTATATCATTCTGGTATTTATGCTTCAGCGCAGGCAAGGCATTTGGTCGCTTTCTAATATTGGTTGCAGTAAGTCGTCTGTGGATATAATTGGAATGCTTCTAATCCGCGGAGCAATGCAAAAATTGCTATCTTTATTCGTTAGCAGCGCGAAAACTCTAAGAAAAAAGCTGAAAACAAAGTTCTGCGCCGTTTTCATTCTTCGCACAGCTTTACGCAGCGAAACGTCGGCCCGGCATCAGTACAACAAAGAACGTAAGACAAAAAAAGGCAAGTGAATGATGTAGCGGCATTTGCAGACCATGCAATGTTCGTAATAAATAAAATACTGCATTATTCCGGGCTGCCAAATGTTGCGTAGTATTGTACCATCCGTACGACGTGGGCTTTTTCTTGTTGTTTTCGAACGGCATCCAACTAGCAAACATTACGTCGCCAGCTGTCGACAGTGCGCAGTTTTGCCGGCGTCCTAGAGTTTCTGCCGTCTATGCAAATGTGCACCTTCATGTATATGCATGAGAGCCTCTCAGACGAAAATCTTGCAGCTTCTCGCATTCTTTTTTTCATTTTTTTTCTTTTCAAAGCATATTACGTAAAGGTTTGCGGCCACCATTCCATTAGTATAAAACAGTATTGAATAACATAATGTTTATGCAAAATTATGCTTCTGGTTAACAATAAGACCATAAGCACCACAGAAATTTTCAAGGCGTACTTAAGAAATAAAATGAAACAGCATGCTCAATGTACTTATGCAAAGATTCAGGGCAGTGCGTAGCACGTTGCGCCATATTTATTCGGTGCTCGTATGCTTCTTCACTCGCACCCGTTCTTGAATGCGAAGCATTTCTTTGAGAACCAAGGGCACTTTGAGTGTTTCTATCTGTCTATCTATCTAGGCGCATACGTCTGGGCGCTCTCACGATCGTATCCGTAACTCGGTATATACGACATCAATGCGAAGCGTATCTTTGTGAACCAATGGCTCTTTGACTGTTTATATCTGTCTATATATCTAGCCGCCTACATCTGGGTGCTCTCACGGTCGTATCCGTAACTCCGTATATACCACAATTGGTGCGTGAGGAGGTAAGTGTATGAAGAACACTATTCACAGGATAAATGCCTGTCCAGTACGTCATCAAACCCTTTCCATCAGTCGCGTGTGGGGCACGGCGACATACCATGTCCAGTGGTAAGCGGGTATGCGCCACAGTATTCAGTCTACATCAAACCAGGAACGGTGATAACAGGCACAGCAAAGTTTCACACGATATCGTTAAGCCCGCGCCAGAGAAAATCTCGTGTCGGCGTCGGCGGCATTAACGAGCAGGAATCGAACCCAGGTATACGTAGTGACTGGCAACTCTACCACAGCGCCTCGCCAGGTATTGCTACTTCTTTACGAAAAGACCTTATCAGGCGTCATGTGGGGGGCAGCGACAGTTGTGGTTGCAGTGCTGGCTATTCGTAGTTAGTAGATGCATCCTAGTCACGGCGGCCACATTTCGAAGGAGGGGAAATGCTAGAGACCCGCGTACTTAAATTAAGGAGAACGTTAAAGAACACCAGACAGTCAAAATTTCCGCATCCCCCCCCAGTAAGGCGTTCGTCATAAGCATATCGTGCTTCTTCGACGTAAATACCTGAGCATTATTATTATTATTATTATTATTATTATTATTATTATTATTATTACTATTATTATTATTATTATTATTATTATTAATGCTAGGGTGATCCACAGGATAGCACCGAACTCTATCTCACTATTGCTTAAAGTACGAGTCCATGCCACGCCCATCACGATACGAACTGCGTCGTTCAGATACGTGGGGAGGAATAAAGTTGACTTTGTGAAAGTCGCAAATGACCTTTCTTTCCCGAAAGAAAGTTATTCGCTAAGAAATTAATTGAAAGTAACGCGACATGCACATTCCCGAAAATATTTGGTGTTTTCACGACTCCAAGGCGCTTGTATAAAATTACAGTCGGCGTGTGTGTACGTACACGATGCTGAACGAGTTTTTCCTAAAGTATAGCGCATGGTCTTTAAGGATGGCCGCAATACTGAGCAACTATCCGCCCTCCGACTCATTTCCGCTGGGTACGGCCATTTCCGATCCATGACGAAAGTGACGGGTGTTGTTTCTCTGCAACGCAATCACAGCAGTGGCCTCGTAAATGGTTAAACATGTCTTGCATTTGCAGTTGTCTTTTTCTTTCTCGTTCGAGACGCCAATAAGCTCATGGTGCTTTGTGCGAGGCCTTATCGCTGCGATACGAGATTTCCAATAGGGTACGCATTTGAGCTGGTTGGTTCATGATTTCCAGTAGAAAACAGCTCTAAAAGACGTTGTGTTTGTTCCTTTCTTCATCCCGTGTTTTAGCGCTGTTTTCTACTAGAGATTTCCAAGTTCAGTCGACTATTTTCTGATGACCAGCTTTCTTCTATCCACTTTGATCAACACGTCCATGAGTTGTTTACGTTCCTGACGAACTTAATCAATCAACTATTGACGCTGTCACGCCTATCTGGAAAAGACATTGGAATATCTGAAAAAAGCAAATAATGAGATTTAACTTTTCAGCACAGCTAAGTGAAAATTTAATTGATCAATTTATTAATATATAGTGTCTGATTGACTCAGTTTACCATGACTTTTCCCACTGCGATACAAAGAACTTCGTAATAGACAGCACGGGTGCAATTTTGTACGCGTAGTCTACGAAGTAACCTTTATTTGCCACGAAGTATTGTCTCAATGTTTGCTTTTAAAAACGAAGATATAAGCCGTACGGTCACATTCACTTACCTGACCAGAAAAAAAAAAACTATATAGTCATGTGTTTACAAAGGTGGACGCTTCTGCGAGACATTGCACAGAATAGTTCCAGGGCAGTTCTCGAGTCTCTCAGCAGTCATGACGGTACATAATGCGTGTCCTCTTGTGGTGTTATATTGCTTTCGTTGCCACAGCAATTTGCTAAGACTGTGCGGAAAAAGAAGTATTTAAACAAAGTTTTACTAATGCTTTGTACGATGCATCGGCTGTATAATAATGAATGCTTCCTTTCCTGATGAAATTGTATGCGAAAAGTAAAAAAAGAAAACAAAATTTCATTTTAATTTATTTGCAAATGGTAACAAACGAAAGTATCATAGTGTTTTGCAAGAATCCTCCGTATTTTACAACATAAATGTTATAGCAATAATCTCGACTTAGTCGCTGAAATGGAAAATAATTTGGCAATGTTAGCTGGAGAAGCTCACCTACGATTCGTTAAAACTGCTGTTTGCCAAACCCTCAAAATTTATAGCTTTATTTTCGTTCAATATGCTCTTGAAGCACAATACTGTACTTTATATTGAGTCTTTGTGTCCAATTCTTTATATTATATATAGTGGAAGTGTGAACCGCGGGCTGACTCTGGCATTATATTTGTGCGCCGGTGCTGAGCTCAGCGCAAGCAAGTCGTTAGACCGCTGCTCTTGTTCCGATTTGTTGGCTGCAACCAACGCCGGTGGGCGCATACTATCTAAACACTTACATCGCTATTGGGGCCGCCAAATGGGTCTCTCCGTCTCGGTTCGTTTGTTTTATAAGACGCTCGAGTAGCTCTTCCCAAGGAAGCAGCAAAAGAAAACTATCAGAGTTACAACATGGCGACTGCTTGGAAGAAGCCCTCGGATGTGCTAGAAGTGAACCTTATTCGTTCCGGCAGCTCGAGCACTCGTCGGAGCGAGACAACACTGCTGCAACTCCGCTCACACTCGATAAACACTGGCATTGTCAGCGACAGCACCACTCGATGGTGCAAGGGTGTTGCGTTTTCCCTTTCTCTATTCAGTGGCTCTGTTAGGCTTTCCTGTACGCACGCTGAGATAGGGTATTTCCTACTTTAAGCATTTCCAATAGGTGAACAGTGTTTAGCAAGCCTTCAACAAAGTAACAAAGTAGCTAGTTGGGCGAGTTGGTGCGTATTCATGTTTGAAGATAAACAGCGCACTGAAAGAATGAGGACAAGGAAGAGATGGGACACACACAGCAGCGCTGTGTGTGTCCCATCTCTTCCTTGTCTTCGTTTTTTCAGTGCGCTGTTTATCTTCAAACCTTCAACAAAGATTCCAAATTCAATGAAACCAGCGATCCTCCACTGAGTAAAATTGATGTCCCAGAGACGTACGTTCTGACAGCAATTCCAAACATAACATCCGTTACCCCGAGCTACGAGACGCCTGCATTCGAGAGCTAGGAATTCGTAAACAAGATTTAGAACCAAACAAAACTTTAATAGCAAAGTTGACATGTCATTCGAGAAAACAACTGTAAAAATGGTTTTTTACTAAGGTAATTTCCTCGACAATTTTCTTTTTTTTCATCACGTTTGTTCAGCAGCCAGGCACGGCGCATCACTGTAACCTTCCACCTGATTTTTATGTATCGTATATACAGGGTGCCCTAAACTCACGCTAACTCGAGAACGCGTAAAATAGTGCTGTGTCGATTCTTGTCAAAAGCATAAGCGCTACGTCGTATTTGATCGCCTTGTGGAATGTACGCTATGTAGGAGACATACTGATATGAAATTTGTTGCAATACCCGAAGAAGTAAAATGAAGAGACCTGTTTGATTATAACACGTACAGTTGTAGCGTCGGCAGCACCAGGAAAACCTTACCACGCGTCAGAACAACATATACGGCATTGTGGAGGCTCGAAGTTGTAGTATACTCAAGCGCGTTGTCAAGGCTTTTGGCAAAGACGGCTCGGCGGAAGCTTCAAAGGACTGTGTTGTTGGATAGCTTCAAAGGCTATCCAACAACACAGTCGTGAATGATGGAATGCATTGAACTGTGTGTTTTATCTGTGTTTTCGGGATAATAAATTAACCTTTTTCACAGTGTGGTTCAAGTTAGGAAACAAGCAATTCGAATTGCAGGCGATCGCTTTCATACTGATTATTTGCGCTTCCAATGAAACTTTCAGAATTTTGTCAGTTGCCACGTGTTCTCCCCTATTATTTTTTGAGCTCGCTTTGATAACACAACGTTCAGCCTGTGTACTTTAAAGCAACTAACAATGCTGAGTACATGGAAAATTTGTTAGTATATGTCGTATATTCTACAGTCTGTCTGCACTTGTTACAATGTCGCTACCGACATATCAAGAACATTTTAAGGTGGTATTGAAACCCATATCCACGTAGCGAGTTCGGATAAAAGCTAGAGAAAAGACCTCGTTCTCGGCAAGGCGTAAAGCAGCGGCAGACACTGTAGACGCAGATCAAAGGAGTGCAGCAGGTCGAAAAAACAGCTTTCAGACAGAAACTGCTTCAATATTCACGATATGGAATTCGCGTCTTACTCGAGACTCACCTCCCCCCTCTCCCCTTTTCTTCGTTCTGGTACGGACTACCCAGGCGAAGTAACGCACCGGTATTTTCAGGTTAGTCCTGTTGCTATATACACGGTACTTCCTCATTTTTTCCCTTAAATTCTGGCATAGGAACCTCTTTGTTCTCTCGGTCCGTGGCTAGCACTTATTTTCCTGTCCTTTTAATTTCGCATACATAACGCAGAGCATCATCCGTAGACCTGGGTCACGTCTCCTGCGGTGAATTTTATTTCCGCAGTGTCTCTCATATTTGTGGCTCATTGGCATACTGAGTCTCCTGAACCCCTTTCTCCACGGTGCCTCGTACGTTGTAGTAGCTCCAAGACTATTGCTTTCTCGATCTCTTAAGGAAATGCTCGCTCTCCTAGGAGTTTAAATGAAGCTTTGTCGAACAAAAGCCCCAGTTACATATGAAAGGAGCACCTGATATCTTTATTTTGAAGTGTGACATGGTAAACTTTCAGCAAATAGTAATCTAACTGCGCTTTAAAATGATGCACTTATACTAAGGGCCTGTGGACGTTTCGGCCACTCTATTATACCTGCATGTTAACCCATAATTAAATATTAGGGGCGAAGCTCCTTAGGGTGTGGGTCTGTCCCTCCTCTGTAGTTGTAGTAGTAGTAGTAGTAGTAGTAGTAGTAGTAGTAGTAGGTAGGTAGGTAGGTAGGTAGGTAGGTAGGTAGCCACGTGTAGTGGAATGTACCCACTCCACGTGATAAAGATGACGATGACGCAGTGTAGTAGAATGAACCCACTACACGTGACAACGATGAAGTATAAGCGCGTTCCAAAATAGTGGAATGTAGCCACTACACGTGATAAAGATGACGATGACGCAGTATAGTAGAATGTACCCACTACACGTGATAACGATGAAGTATAAGCGCGTTGCAGACCACACATTCTCTTTCTGCCATGGATGAAAACGATCGAGCTTCGCCCACTCATCATCATTCACTTCATGGATATGGCGTGATTTTTTTAGCTCTGTGATCAATGTAACAATTTTCGAAAGTCTCAGTTACTTCATATTCTTTCTTTTGTTATTATTAATAATATAATGGGTTTTACGCCTCAGAACCACGATATCTTTATGAGGGACGTCGTAGTAGAGGGTACAGGAAATTTCGACCATCGGGGGTTTAACGTGCACTGACATCGCACAGGAGCCTCCAGTATTCCGCCTCCATCGAAATGCGACTGCCGGGACTGGGATCGCACCCGTGACCTTCGCGTCAGCAGCCGAGGACCATAACCACTGCTTCACCACAGCCGACTCTTATGTTGATATTCTAGGCTACAAAACTTGGGTAACTTGCGCAATGTCTCGACAGTGTTCCCATAATTTCTAGGTAAAATGCAAAACCAAAGTGAGTCGTGTTTGTGTGTCTGTGTGTGTATGTGTGTGTGTGTTTGTGTGTGTGTGAGAGAGAGAGGGAGAGATATAAAGTTTTATTGTTACCAGGCTGGGGGATCTTCCTCGCAGGGTGGAGCCCTTAGTTCATTCCAATAAAAGACTACGTAGAAATGTTGCCCAGTGTGCATTCGTAAATCTGGTGTAAAGCAGAGGCTAAAATGCCGCCTTTTTTTCGGCCCTTTGAGTGATACAGAGTAGTGTTTAATAGACTGTGTTAAGATGGGCTGATACTATGAATTTGAGTTTCAAAATTTGGCTGTACAACAGTGGGGATAAAAGCTATGACTATAAAGTTTGCAAGGTATTACTATAAAGATTGACGCAGGCTGCGCCGGACCTAAAATTACTTTCACATTGCGTGTAGTGCTTTTCTTATGTTAATTTTTTTTAATTTAGACATATGTACTTTTTTCTTAGTATCTGCTGTATGCAGATCATTAAAATTTTGGACAAACGTAGCCACTGTCAGGTTACATCATCGCACCGTGAAGTACACTTCGTTTCGACAATAACGAGTATTGATGACACCACGAATACGTTCTTTTTGAAGCGACAATTAAAGTATAGAAGCCTGAACGAGTTGGTTGTGGTTACATCATGGTGGTGTCCACAGCGTAAATCCGAGTTCTGAAAAATGACAGAAGACCGCAAACTCACGCTGTATTTCAGCTCTTTTCTTTCTTTTATTCTTTGTACATACCATGCCGCGCACGCCGCCATAATGGGCCTCTGAACTTTGCATCATCCCGCGTTCTATTTGCACAAAGTCTGGTTGCGCACGGATTTGAGGATTATCAGTGCGCAGAGGTAAATTCACAAAAGTTACCTATTCCCACAATCGCTGATTTGGCAATGCCTCAGAGAGAAAGTTCGCGGTTCGATCCATCGGTAAGCTCACCGAAGCAGTCTCTACTACAAAACCCAGTCAGAGTTTCGTAACCTGTGCCGCTTCTGCCTGTTGGTCCGCTTTACCCTTTAGGCTATCATAGACACGAGAGCCTTGTTCTGTCAAACCCCTGCAGGGAGGCTTTCAGTTGCGAACGCGTGGCTAATGCGATAAACTTCAAATCGGCACTGTAGTTTTGTTATTATCCCTATATCTCGTACCAAATACATTTCCACATCCACACCATTCAAAACAGAACACACATGGAATACCAACAGCGCTTATCAACGAAACCACAGGATGTCGGATTAGGCATCCATGTGGGTCGCGTGAGCACATACCGCGCATTGTGATCTGGTTGAATACAGTTCTGTCAGCACCATTTTCGTCCTGAGGACGTGAAAATCCCTGTGCCTGAATTGTTGAGATATAAGAATACGCTGATGTTTAATCTTCTAGAATGAAGCCGCAGTTTATGCATGAATAGCAAAACCTTTGTGTATGATAAGCGTCTTGCTGCGCCACAGCAAGACACAGAATTCATCCTGTACTGCATTTCTCAGCTGTATAAGTTGGCTAACTAACATGACGTAAACGCTAATGGTGAGCATGCAAGAGCGAAGAGTAGAAATGATATTTAGCGGTTGCCCACGCAACTACTCGAAGGCTCAATATAGTTCGCAATGTTTCCTGCTTAGTGTCCAAGTCCTACGTCTATATTCTTTTGAATTGCATGACCTATGGGGCAGCTTAGTTTTACCTCAATGTGCAGTATGCATCAATGCGCACCACCTTCGCGTTATCATACCGATATAATTTTTGCATGCAGAGCGACCTCAGGGACATAAGTGCCGGAGTAAAGGACAGCAGCACATTTGCCGTGCGGATAAAAAATTTTCCCATTTCTCCCCTACATCCCACCCAATCTTGTCCCGCGTCGTTTCCTGGCCTGCTATTCATGAGATATGAAATATTCAACGGTAAGATAACCTGATGTACACCAAATGCAAGCGAGGAAAGCTACCGTTTGAACGTTCCCGCTGCGCGGTCAGAACAGAGGGTGTATATGTTTCAAGGGAAAAAAAATGGAACAGCAAGCAAATTGTTGGCTTTGCGATGTATAATACGTTTTCATATGTTTTATGTTCGAGTTTCACGCAAGTTGAGTATGGGGGTTCCTGTTTACGGCGTCATGTCACTAGGTAGTGGTGGTGGTGAACTCTTCATTTAGCTCAAAAAAGAGGGGACCAGTCCAGAGACTGGTTCCGCTGGCTTAGAGGAGCTCGGCGTGGACACCTTGGGATGGTGCAGCCCCCCCAGCGCGCTGGATGAGTCGGCATGCATCGTTCCATGCCTTGAGTCTTTACTGCATTGTTTCGCCAAAGAGCGTGTTCGTCTTTTCATGAGAAAGTTCAACAACAGACTTGCGAAGAGACGCGGTTTTGTCCACTGACGCACGGGAGCACCCCGACTAACTCTCTCATATTGAAGTCCACGTCACCCTCATAATTATTTAACCTGGACATGCTTGGAGTACTCGCCATCTGCAATTCTTCATTTGCAGTCTGAGGCTTTGAGATTTGAGATTTGACCTATTTCCCTACAATCGATGCAATAAATATGAAACATAAGAAGAAGAAGAGTAAAAGAAATGTGCCTTTTATGGTGAGGATAGCAGGGTGAAACATACAACATCTGCGGCTTCACAAGCCCCGCCACCCCATTACAATGGCAGCAACGTGTCACCTAAACTGTCGACACAGCTGAGCAGACAACTTCAAAGGAGCTTGGTAAAAGTTATTTCTTGAACTATCACAGTGATTTCCTGTTTCTAGATGTTCGTAAAACCTGAAAGCTTTAAATGCGAAGCATTTCTTTGTGAACTGAACGCAGTCCGGCTGTTTCTATCTACGTGCCCTATCTACCTAGCCGCCTGCGTCTGGGGGGCTCTCGTGGTCGTCTCCCTCACTTCACACACACAATAATTTGCATGGAAGGGCATTTGTGTATGACGAACGCGATGAGCAGATCATGACATGAATATCGTCAGATACTTGCCGTGTACGTCCTGAAATCTTTTCCTTCAGTTACAAGTGGCACATACCCGTATAACACGGGCAGGGGTGTAGCCAGCAATTTTTTTCGTTGGGGGGGGGGGGGGGGGGGGGTTCAGCCATACTTTATATATTTCGTGCGTGCGTTCGTATGTGTGTGTGTATATATATACGCAAGCAAAATTGAAAATTGGGGGGGGGGGGGGGGGGGGTTGAACCCCCCCTTTTGGCTACGCCACTGACCACGGGCCATGGAATGTGGGTATGACCACAGGTAATTCAAAGTTTCTATCAACCCAGGAATGCCGATAACAGACTTTCAAAAATATTCACTCGATCGTGCTATGGAGCTTGTGTCGCAGAAAATGAGGGTCAGGCGTCAGCAGTTTTGTCGGTAAGTGAAGAACTGGATGGACGGAAGGATTGAAAATCAGGATTGGAGTCGGAATTGAATCCAAGAATTCTGCGTGACAGTCAAATGTTCTACTACAGAGCTACGCCAGTGCTTGGAACTGCTTAGAAAAAAAAGACCCTGTAATGGCGTCATACCGCGACAACGTCAAATGTGGTTGCAATGTTCGCTATGGGCTTTTATAACAGTGTAATGAACATTACATATTAACTCCTATGACAGGTCACGCTATGATCAACCATTTCACAACCTACAGGAACACAGCAAAAGGCGCTCCTTATGATGTGCCCATCTTCGCACAATATCGTGCAGGTCATTTTGAAAAAGAATGGACACCTTTGCTCTAACGTGAGTACCGACGTTACGCCTTTGGTAATCAGTGTGGTCGACGTGCCTGGTAAGCCTACGATCAATCACGTAGCCGGGGGGGGGGGGGGGGGAGCTTGGGGACAACCCCCTCCAAATTGCTGCTTCCTCAAACAGGTACTCACTTCAAAATAGGTTCTTTCCTCAAATAGTTCAAGCCTTCGGTAAATGCACCCCTCCCCCCCCCCCCCCCGCCCCACGAGAAAAGATTCCCCGCTATATGCCTGTCCACGATACCCTTAACTGCTAAAAATGCACAACGAAGTCGGTGAAACTCGCAACGCTTGACTCAAAGCAATAAAAAAATAGGGGTGTAACGCACTACTCGTCTAGTGTTTCGCATGACATTGATTGCCAGAACGAGTGGGATCTGTCAAAACCTTTTATAGATACCTTACTTTCTCCTCAGAAATAGGATGCTTAACCATTCTAGGGTATCATGTCAGGCATCCGGCGTTTAGCTGAAGCGTTCTGTTAAATTTTATTAGTTAAGTATATTGTGAATACATATCCTTGTAGATGAACTACAATACTTCAGTGTTCTCCTCACTGCTTATATTATGTGCACGACGAGCTAGTACAGTAATTCAATTGCATACTTCACTCAAAATGGGAATAACGAGTGCAGGAGGTGCTGATTGTGTTGCTACACGCAGGCATAGCATGACAGATCCAGCTGGTTAATGACGCCGTTGATACCAAAACATTAGCCGGTGTTCGTGTTAATGCCTAGCGGGTATCGATTGAATGTTCTGCGGGTTGAGCTAGCACAATGAAACCATGAAATATAGAAACAAACGTTTCGTACAATAAGCGGTAGTTTCGAAAGTAACTACCGCTTAAATTCTAGTGGCACATACCAGATGCTGATAAAACATTTCAGACACAGAAAGAACTTCTTCGTGTCTCAACACCGTATCACAAGTAACGTGATGTTGACAACTACGAAGTCTTCGCGCGGACCCCACTGACATGTCCTGTCTGCAACGAATATAGCTGATTGCATGGTTGGCTGAACACACCACGAATACTTAATGGGACATCTTAAAGAAGCAGTGATTTGATATATACTGAGTATGTGCAGCGCAAGGAAACGAAGACAACAGAAGACACATGAATGACATAGACTGGCGCTGACTTCCAACTGTTTTATTGAAAAGCATGAAGCCCTCTTTTATACATGCGCACATGTTATCAAATGCTATTGATGCATCATGGGTTGGCATACAAAAATAGCAAAGTGCATCAATAGCATTTGATAACATGTGCGCATGTATAAAAGAGGGCTTCATGCTTTTCAATAAAACAGTTGGAAGTCAGCGCCAGTCTATGTCGTTCATGTGTCTTCTGTTGTCTTCGTTTCCTTGCGCTGCACGTACTCAGTATATATCAAGCCATGTACCAACTAGCCCACCAACGTATCCTTCTTGAAGCAGTGATTATTAATGTCATTTCTTTCCTTTGCGACATTGCATCCGGTCTCCTGGTACATGACTGATTTCCTCATAACTGACTGTCAAAGAAAGCGACATAATTACTACCTCTCAAAGCTTCCACTTGAGCGTCGATGTCAAGCGGGGTCACATTCCCTCAGACCCGAATTCCTTTCATGGCATCCTTCGTCTCCTACCAAAAGCCAACGACAAGCCCACGTTATGAAATGAGCCGGCCGCGGATTGGACGAGTAATCTAAAGCAAATATATTTCGTTGTGTTTAGATATCAATTTATATTTCAAGAGGCCAACGACGAAGTTGCTAATAAATGTAGGCAAGCGATATTTGCGGGCGCATTCGTAATGACTGCGCTGGAGTTACTCACCACCATTTTGTTTTCTGCTGATGTCTTTTCCGATGCATACGACACACCTGTTAGCTTGTGATCCGTTTGGAATAGCAAAGCAGTTCGATGATGTTTGACATGTCAGACAGCGTACAGCTTATCGCTTCTGAGAATGGCAGCAAAGGGGAGTTTATTTTTATTGTGAAGCCTTTTTCAACCTCTATTGAAATAGAATAGTATTTTACAGCTATCGCGAGTAAAGCAGACCTCTTTAGTTGGTCTCTAACCCCTCTGAGGTATCAGGCGAGTCAGCGATCTAGCTTTCGCCTCCAATCTATTCCCCAAAGGCGCCCTCTCTTCCTCGCCGTGTACTTCTTTATGCGGTCCATGGGCAGCGTCAGTACAGAACTTCACGTCGCCACTTCAAAGTGATTGAAACTTTCCATTGCTGCTTGTTCAGTCTGTGTAAAACACATGCTGCGGGTTTCAGGACGTCTATTGAATATGCGTTGCCAACACTAACGCTGGAAGTGAAGGCATCATCCCCTGCGCCATCAATAACGCTCCAGTAAATAGGTGGTCTTTCGGGTAATACCGGAGGGATCGCCTAAGCATACGTCTTATTAAAAAAAAAAAAAAAAGAGGTTGCTATACGCTTCCTAAAATTTTGAATTTCGTGTAACTGTCGCCGAGACGAGCATTACATGGAGTGCACCCTTGCTTGGTAAAGTTTTAAATCACCGCTATTTGTATCCGCGGTTTTTTCTTAAGAACGGCCACGCAATTCTCAGGCCGTGTTTGGAATACGTGTTGCCGTCCAGCGCCGCAGAGGAAAGAATACTTGGAAAAGAGTCTCTCTTCAGACTTGCTTATTCTGGGCGTCGACCTCAGTCCTAGTTCACTGCGGCTCAGCGCTGTTTCTACTTTTTTGTTTTCCTCTGAAGCCTCTCTCTGAAGTTAGAATGAGATGGGAAAATCTGGAAATGGACGCAGCTTTTCTACGAAAGCGTTGCTACAGAACGTGAAGAGGTGAGCTCACGAAAAACGGTTAAAAAAACTGCAGAAGAATTCAGAGAGCCACTGAACTGCTGGGATTTCTTTTCTATGGCGTCTCTTGAGGGCTGTATAGTGAAACCATAGTTTGCTGGCGCGTTTGTTACCATAGAGACAAAGTGATGACAAAAGGCGGTAGAACACAAAAAAAAAAACGATTCTGCAACAAATAAACACTAGATCTACAATAGTGGCGAAACTTGCACTTGTCTTATGCGCGCAAGGCGTGGTTGCTATGCGGTAAAGAAACTTTATTTAGGGCGGACGTGCAGAATTAGGTCGAGTGTACGAAAACGTACGAACAGTGGCTTGAAGTGGGGCCATATAGTTAGTGCAGGTCATTAACAAACAATCGCGCACGTGGTCCGAGAACGTCGCGCAGTATGTCGTGAAGAATAAAGCCAACGTCTCCTCTGAACTAAGAGAGAAAAATAGCGGTTGAAAGCGCTGCATCTCAATTATTTGTACATCACCCCCCCCCCCCCCTTTGCTGTTTGTGCTCTGCTAAACGTTTGCCTTCGGATGGTGTTTTCCCTCTAGAATTCCTCTATTTCTCTATATTCATTTCTCTCTCTCTCTCTCTATCTCTATCTCTATCTCTATCTCTCTCTGTATACTCGTTGTCTTGTCCATCACAGTTATTGCATCCCGTGCCGGCGAAATCAGCGCTTGTGTTTTGGTGCGAAGTAATTGATGAAAACGATGATGCCGGTGTAGAGGATGACGACGAGATCGCGTGCTGGTTCATGATTATGTCTTTCTGGTGACACCACTGAAACTACGGCGACCCACAACAGCTTCTCTGTTAAAAACATAAAAGGCGGGCAAGAAACATGTGAGCTATGTGCGTGCTTATTATGGCGGAAAAAAGGCAATAAAAGCTTAAGAAGATATAGGCTTCACAAGTGGTGTTGCTGTAGGTGCAGTAGCGTCATGATGAAAGTAAACCGTTGAACGCTGTGACAGCTTAAAATTACGAACACTTACCGTGCTCTGTCTCTTAACAGAACGAGTACGCCCCTTCATCTCCTGTTTATTATTACTCTATCACAAAGCAGCTAATATAAACTTGCAGGGACCATATTCCTTTATTTATCGATTCGTGAAATAAATCGGTGATCGCTTGGTGCTGTGATCTTGCCTTCTTTCCAGCTTTTAGCGTGGCTGATCATCCAGCAAGAAAGTAAATTACAGGTAGAAGGACATCACTGATTCAGTGTTTCAGACATCGGATAGCACAGGAATTTTTATCTTTGAGAGCGTCATGGAGAAGGGCATTTAATGAAAACAGAATTGAGCATTGGTTTGGAAAATGTATTTCTTTCCCAACATACCTTGAAAAAAACATCATTTTACTGATGTTTCCCGCAGGCCATATACAGACGCACATCTGTTAAACCAGTTACCATGGTAGTTATTGAAATTAGTGCGCGAATGTTGACTCTGCCTACCCCGTGTTGCTGTTCTTATGTCTGAGAGTTTCTTTGGTGACGCCTCGTCCACCTCGGTAGTACAGTGCTAGCAGTGCTCCGCTGTTCACGCCTAGGTCGCGGGTTCGATGCCGACCGTGGTAGTCGAATTTCTATGAATGATAAATTGCTAGAGGCCCGTGTACTGTGCGACGTCAGAGCACGTTAGAGAACAACTGATGCTCGAACTTTCAAAAGCCCTCCACTGCAACGTGCCTCATAATCTAATTTTGATTTCGTCACGTAAAACCGCTGATGATGATATATTATTATTATTATTATTATTATTATTATTATTATTATTATTATTATTATTATTATTATTATTATTATTATTATTATTATTATTATTATTATTATTATTATTCGCCTCATAATCGTATGAGGCAAATAATTGTCCTCATTGTCTTTCTCCACTTTTCCTCTAAGTGGCACTGTTTGTGAGGAAACACCTCAAGAAATCAGAGAAATGCGGCAATTAGTGTTGAGTGTGAAATAGCGAATACATAAAATAGTGGAGATATTCATTGACAGAAGCTGTCTACTCAAACATTCATGGTGTGAAAGTTTGCTGCGTTGCATACTGAATTTTACATGTGTTTCTGTCTGTTTCGATCTCAAGGTATCTTGTTGAATAGTGGCCTTTTTTTTATGAGACCTTTTTAGGCACCATAGTCATTTGTCTCGTACGATTTTTCAATTCAAAGTTATGGGGGGTACTCATGGCTATTGAAAATGAAATATTGCCGCACAGCGCTCGGAGACCGCCAATGCGCGCCTACCGCAAACTTTTGTGCTGTTCATTCTCACCATCCCGGTGCAACGGAAATGTTTCCGCGAATGGTGAGAAATAAAAAATAAAGTTGCTGTTCTGCAGAGCTGTCTCAGCGGTACCCATTCTTTCACGATGTTCTCAAACTGGAACAGTGGGTCTTCAATCATCTCGGATGCAAGAATATAGTGCGTGCCGGAGGCATTGAGTAAGGGGATCTTCCTTCGTGCACAGCGCGTACAGAAGGGCTTGGGACGGTAGTCATCCTGTACAGGCCATTCTATTCGACGAATCCTTGATCCGAGACGCTGATCAGATGGGGAACGAAAGTATCATGGAAACAAATTTTTCTTTCCCTTTTTATCAACTCTGAATATGACCCAGGGTGAAAGGTGCAATCTTCTAAGACTGCCACGACGGCCTTTATTATTCTTTTGAGCTTTTTATTAAGAAAACCCAACGCAACTCCAGTCAATGCTTCTAGTTGTATTGCCGTAAAATCAGTGATAGTGTTCATGCTTCGATCCTCGGGCGTGCTATTCAATTCGTAAAATAATATCGCTGCGTTGCACGGATCACGAAAACCATCTTTTATAAGACAACAGCTCTGAAGCTGCCTGGTGCCCCTTGATAAGCGGTCTGTGGGTGAAAGAAAGGCATAACACGAATACACAGACACAAACACACACGCATCTAAATATATATATATATATATATGAGTGTGCGCGCACAGACACGCACACTCATATTTTATTACTATGCATTTCAATCGAGAACTTATTGCCGTTTAGCCCGGTCAGACAAGCAGTGAGTGGCTTTTCTGGCAGGCTGCCCCAAAATTCTGGTTCATGCTGGAAGATAAAAATACCTAATCGAAAGGGATCGGTGTTGACATCGCAGTCTTCTTCGGCGGGTCCCCTGACAGCGAAAAATCGTGGCAATTTCTCTCTCACAGGAATGTGCAGACACTCGCTCTATAACCTTTAGCTAACATTTCCCCTTTCCTTCGCCGTTTGCCTCGCTGAACCTCTGTACTCTTACTGCCCGCCGAGCAAGCTTGATCCAGAATCCAATACGCCGGGGGCGGATACATTCGAGCGCACTGAGCCGTGACGACACGGGCTGTCGTCGACATGGGTGCCTGTGGACGGGTTGTGGTTGCCGAGCACACACTATAGTTCTGCAAACGAGAAGCTATCGCATTTTTTATCGAGAACATACACGCAGTTTGCAGAGACGTGTACCTTCATTTCGCATGACTATGGTTGACTTCCCTACCGACTGTACTATAACGAGTACTCTCGCGTTGCTTTCAATCTCTCCCCCCATAACCTGACTGTCTCTTTGTCTCTCCGCTTTCGCCGTTTTTTCTGGCAGGGAATTAGAGGCAGCTTGACTGATGCTCCTGCAGGTCAGAGTGAACAAAGAGAGAGAGAGAGATAAGTGAACCGGAAAGGCAGGGATGTTAACCAACTTCAGGCCTTCACAGTGCGCAATGTCTACATCTTGCTATTACTCTGTTTCGATGGGCAATATTGCCCAACATTTTACGAAAGCGAGTGGACGAAAAGATAACTTGCCACCGGTCCCTGCCGGTGGCAAGTTATCTTTTCGTCGGCTTTTCTTTCTTCACATTTACATTGCATTTAGTGTGAGCGCGACAAGTGAATGGCTCTTCATTCTCTTTACATATCATCATCACTTGTACATCTTCGTCATCTGTACATATCATCATCGGGCTGATCTAGCTCGAGCCCGGCTGAATAAAGCGGTTCCTCATATTACTACTAATACCATCCCCTATACTTTCCTTGGTATTATTGTCTGTTAGTTCTCATTCATATTGTGTTTAACAAAGCAAACGAGCCCTTAAGTTTACACTTCTTTCCTTTATTTTGTGCCGTGCACATGATTCGTGGAAAGGATGAACGCACTTGTGAACAAGCTACTTCATGGAATTATCAGCAGTTGTGGACCTGCATGCAAGTACGTTCCTCTGAGAGTGGCTGCTGCGCGGACTGTGAGGCTTAGTTCCGTTATCTTTCCTTCGGAGAAATGGACGTCTCAGCTTGCGTGCGCGACTCTCGCAGCTTCATTTCTGCTGGACTGGAGGGTTGGACGCGATCACCTTGTTGTGCATTTACCGTTCCCTAAATGTGTGGATTAAAAAACTGCAGGCCTCTGCCATCGTTGAACAGTGAGTTCGTTTTCTTTACCTGTACACCCTTTTATTCGTAAACCATGACAAATGAAAACGCGTGTTTTTGTTGCTACATGGGCTGCATGCGCGACATTTTTCAGAAGTACTTGGCTGCGTTAGTGTTGTGGAGTAATAACTGAACTGTCCTAATAAAAATGTAGGTTACCATTTCTGTTCAGTTTCGAACATACTGCTTTATTGGCGTGCTTATTTGAGCTTATTTCAAGGTATGCATTAACGTTTACATTCGAGCGCATGCACTAATTCTTGCGTCTGCAAGACTGCTTGTGCCTCGTAATTACGGCCCACGAAATTACGACAGGTGTCGTGTTCTTTATTTTGCCTCTTCAACAAGTTAGCGGATAATAAAATGAACAGTCGCGTGGCCTCACGAGTTGAAAGATTGGGCACGGCTTCCACTAGCGCTTACTTTCATTACTAAATGCGTTTCTCTCACTTGGGTATGCTCCCAAATAAGAAAATTATATTTAGTTGTTAAAATAAAAAGAAGCTGAAGCCATGCGCAACCTTTGAACCCGTGAGACCACGCGCTCCCGTGTTGCAAGTCATACTGAGCGCGCTTGTACCAACACAGTTGTGTCTTTCCGTACAGCGGTGTTTCCATGTTACGATAGCCTGGATGCACTAGTCTAGTAAAATTTTCATGTGTGAGGGGTGTGTGTTAAAGGGGCCCTGCAACACTGTTTGAGCATGGTCAGGAAACGCTGCCGCTCGGTAGTCGAGGCTTCCGAGAACACACAAGCCAAATATTACGATAGCACAGCACGCTGCCCGAATTTAAAATAAATTCTCAAATTCAGCTAACAATCGCTTTCTCTTCTCTCAACAAATGACTCTACAGGCTCAAAAATCACTGCGTCACAGGCCAAGTACAGCCATTGTCTGATTTGAGCGTGGCGCGTTCGGTCGTTACTGGGGCCGCCACGGGAGGCCGCGACTTGTCCACGCGTGCGCTTGTGATCACACTGAAAAGCCGCGCATTCGAAGAAAAAACGAGGAGAAAAAGTTCTCAAGGTCACGAGGCGCGCGTGACGTATTTGTTCCCCCGTGCCATCTCTTCCTGCTTAGCTTCCAGCGCTTTCGTCGGGACGAGAGAATTGCAGCGTGCGACAAATCTTTGTAACTGCACTCGTACTGGAGGATTCTAAAAATTTTTGAGGAGGTGAATTCATGAGGCAATAAGCTCTTTCAGTGAATCACGTTCATGGCTACTTGGAAAACTGCTGGAGGTCTCCTTTAAATCGTCTTTCGGGGTGACGAGTTATGCGTCTTTTTTAGTGCAACGGTGTTACTTTGACTAGACTGTTTTGATGCCCACCTTCAAAGTTGTGGATTAGCGTTTCCCTTCTATGTTAATATCCTCGCTCTGTAAAGCTTGCACCTCTCCAGAGGTGTGGGAAAAAAGTTTACTCGTGCGTTGCTTCAGCCTAGTCAATTGTAGCGTGTTCGCCCCTCTGTAGCTGTATGATGTGATGGAGTTTTCGCCTTTTCACCCCGACCTCTTGGTAGTACTTTATGGCACAATTTCTTTTTCTCATATTTTTTTTTTTGCAGGTGGGACTCGCCCTTTATATGTCGAAACAAACGCTACGACAATTAAGTTATGGTTTTCTTCTCTGATGATGAGGATTTTGCAGTTTTTCGCTTTAATAAATGTACATGTCCATGTGCGCACATTACGTTTTTCGTTTATTGGGTCTATTGAAAGAAAACAAAAGGTCACAAAACTTATGAAAAAGTTGACTTCTCCGAGTGGCTTTGTCCTGCAATTTGCTTTTATGCCCGTCCTCATTTTTTTTAGTTCTCGCCCAGTTTACATTGTTTTCCAGGTTCTCACGCGTTTTGGAAGAATTGAAGCATTGTAGTAGGCGATAAAAAAGTGTTTGCTATAACACGCGAACTGTGCAGGTCTACTGTAGCTCTTTATGCAAGCATACATCTGCAGTGCGCATGTACAGACAGATGTGCGCTCGTATAAAACCCACGAAAGTTCACCCAGCAGTGTTTATTCAAGTTCTATGAAAGACCTTTTGGCCAAGCCTACTGAGGCCTGTGCCTCAGTAGGCATTGTTCTTATTGAGGTAGCATAGTGCACTTGTATGTCTAGAGAGAGAGAGAGATGTTTATTGTGGCAGAAAAGCTAAGAGGTCGGCCTGAATCCATTTTCTGGCCTACTACTCAGCGTTAGTAAAGGGGAGGGGGGTGAAAAAGAAAAGAGAGAGAAGGTGTTGATGATGATGAGGAGGAAGGTGGTGATGAAGCAAAACGTTCAAAAACAATTTACAGTCTCTTGTCAAGTTCGGTCTCTCGTAAAAACTTGTTTAGCGCTTTCAGAATATCGCGCTGATGACAAGGTGGTGGTCCCAACAGAACTTTTTCTGAAACTTGTTGCTCCGTAGATTTCAACAAGGCGGTGGCCATCGAATTTCTTTGAGCTATATATCGTGGGCAGACGCACAAGATATGTTCTGTAGTCTCAGGAGTGCCACAGGTCTCGCAATTCGGACTGTCTGCATGGCCGATGAGGTGTAGGTAACGACGAGTGTATGCCACACCTATTCGTAATCGGTGCAGTAAGCTTGTACTGCACCTTTATCCTAACATGCATATCTGGGTCGAGATCATGAAGACGGCGGTGACGGTGACTTGGCAATGACCAATATGCTGCAGTAATTTCTCGTACAAAAATTCAACAGCTATTAAAACGGACAGTACATGGACTTTCAATAAACACATTATGAATGTTGGGAAGAGTTGTTCGCCACACAGGAGGCCAGTACCGAGGAGCTTGGTAGCAATGCCCCACCCCTGAGTATACGCATTTCCGTCATGCCCATTTAAAACAAAACGCACATCTTGAAACAGGTTGTTTATACCCAAGTATGAAAATGTGCGTCACACAACAAGGCAAAGAGAACAGTTAATGGAGTGCTGACAGAAAACTTGTAAAACTTTGTTTTTTCTCTTAATCAGTGGCTACTTACTCGTTAATAACGGCCACGAAACACATTTGCCCTAGCGCGAGACGAATGTTTCATTAGGCCTATATACTCGAATGTTACAGCGGGAGGCAGTTTTGATTTCGAAAAGCACTCGGTGGTATCGTGACGCACTTTGCTTACTCGTGAAAAAACACTTTCAGGCGGCCAGGAATACCATTGACGTCACTGGCCACCTTCTGCCATGTTTTCAGCGCCGCTGTTTCCTCTGCTGTGCTGAGCTCTCCGAGTGATTGTTTCCTCGATCATCAAGCTACGTTGATTACCTGGGGCGGTGATTGACGAAGAAGCCGGCAGGAGTGCAGAAATCAGTAAGAAAAGCTCGATTCACTTCGCGATTCTCGCCGGTGGCTGCGATTTTGTTCCTGTCGACGTCGTGCAACTGACGCGACCATTTCCGTGAGGCTTGGAGAGGCCGCAGCATGAGGCGTGCTGAAACATTTTCCCTTCGATCATTTGTAAAGTAGCAAGTTGAGAAGGAAAGAAGGAAACAGTGAAATCGCTACATTGGCGCTCTGTAAATGTGTGCATGTGACACATGAAAGTCGCGGGACGTACGTTTTACTGACTCGTATTTAGATTGGGAAACGCTGCGTTCTAAAGGCATACCAATGTCACGTGGGCACGTTGAAGCACCAAAGCAAGTATCTGTCCACTTCCTAACGTTTTTGTACACCCGGTGAACGGTGCCGTTTACTATAGCAGCAGCAGCAACAGCAGCGCAGCCGGTAGTGACATCTTGTGGCGTTTTGTCCAACGACAATGTATTTTCTTTATCGGTTTTCTCAGTCGCATCGCTAATCTTTTCAAAAAAGAAATAATGAGAATACTGCTAGTTGATAATTATCTCACCGATAATGCTTTACACAGAGTCAGTAAGCAGGTAAGTGGCTGGCATGTTATGTTTGTTGGCCTCCGGTTAGGCTCTGCCTTATCAGGTGTCCCTACCAGCGTTATAAATCCCGTACATGTCTCCGGAGACCCGGCCAGATCTCGTGAAGTACGTTGTTTACAAAGTGCCCCCCCCCCCACACCGATATTTTGCTTCAGTTTCTTAATGAGCGCTTTCGCAAACTTCAAAACTTAATTAAAATACGCTGTACACTGTTGTTGTGGCTGATATTGTACAGATGGCACCTTTATGTTCCCATTGGTGCGACGCAACAATCAAATTGTGTCCGAATTTTTGTGTCACCACCCATCCACACAAAAATTCCATCTGTGAAAGAAATCTGTGATGATTTATAAAACACAAGCACATGTTTCCACACCTCTTTCATTACAAACACGTAGAATATTCGCTTTCCTGTCAATACTTTGTGTAGCTCCGAAACACTGACGTTTGTACAGGGTCTACCCCTAGCTTATAAGTGTGCGTGGAAACTCTACAAGAGTTTCCCAGCAGGCCTCCACTGCTGGGCTGTAAATATTGTATATAGTGTTGAGCCGTTGTTTAAGTGTGCGTAGGCTGGGTTCCTTCGACGTTGCCAATCGAAGTTTTGTAATCTTTTATTGAAGGTATGTTCACAGCCTCCAGTTTCAGCGCCCTATTCACTATGCGATTTTCAAGCCTGTCAGTAACAGTACTTTTGCAACTGCATTTGTTATTGCCGATTCTCTTTGGTTTCAGTTTCTAACCCTTGGTCACTTCAATCAAGTTTTCGGTTTCAGTCTGAATAATAGCATCCGCTTAGAGGCCCAGCTTTTTCTTTGCCGTTGCTATCGATCATGAAAAGGAAGGCTTTGAAAACTGCGAGCTGTTACAACCATCCACGACTTTATGCGGCTTTCACGAATCCCACCAGCGTTCTTTATTCCCTTTCTATGCGAGGACACTCGCATTCTGGCACTTTATTTCATCTGTCTAGTTCTCACCTGCGAAGCT
>JALIZH010018840.1:0-28103 GCA_030522465.1 Rhipicephalus appendiculatus
TGGGGAAGCTCACGGAAGTGGTATTTTGATACCACGACAAACACTTGCAAAATGTTTCAAAGGAGCCTCTGTGCTGAGAACGCTAACGGATTTTCAAGTTGCCAAAAATGCCTATACAGATGCAGTAGTGAGTGGACTCTTTTCATTACGCATGACGCATGCATTTAGCTATGACCAAGCTTCATGAGCTTTCTTTTCTCAAAAGTAAATGACATGAAGTATAACATGTCTAGTCTTGTTATGTGTCTCGCTTTCATTCGTTCATTCTACCCAGGTAAAAAAGCTGGTGACGCATGCTTGAGAAGTTCGGTAGAAGAACAGACCAGTGTCTGGTTGCCGCCCCAGCAAAGCCAGGCCGCAGGAATAAGTAATCAGATACCAGCTATACTCCCCCCTTCCCGGACAGCCAGAAGCACCCAGAGGAGGGCAGGGCAACACATATTCACCGCAAATCATAACAGGGAATGGAATAGCAACTTTTCCTACTCATCAGGGACGCCCACAAGCCACTGGCGGGTGGCAGGGTCCCCCATATCCACCACACAGCGGAGTAATAACCACCAAACCCGCTTGGCCTCCTCAACAAGGACCCTCCTCTACGTATGGAGGATCGCATCTTCCACCAATCCCACCGGACCGATGGATAAGTGGACCACCAACTTGGCCACCTAATCATGGACGCTCTCAAACGCCTACCGGACCACCCTCTCAGCCATACCCACCTAGCAGCCCTGTAAGCAATAAACACCTGTGACTCCTCCTGCTAGTAATGGAAAATCTGAGGTGTATAATACAAGCATTTATGCCGCCCTTACGCCAGTATGACCCATGTTCAACCTGTCATGGCAATTTTCATGAATATGTGCAAATAATGAAACAATAAAAAATTCGTAATCGGAAAATTATTGTTACATATTTATTGGTTCACATTTTACAATGATGTGATATATCTACCATGATGGACGAATGTGCTCCCATGCGTACAGTGGCTAAAGAAATTCTTATTGCGTTTCTGCCACCTTGTATGGGATTTTCAGAAGATTTTTTATCGAGGCACAAAGGACATATTTCCGATCTCTACGATGACCTGACGCAAGAAAATCTTGGCATCGAAGCTGCTGTCTTTTTTATCTGTACGGTGACCATAACAATCAATTCTAAGGTTAGATACTACTGCCCAGTAGCGCCAAGCTTGAGCTTAATCGCGTGTACGAAGGCTTACGAAGTTTCGTATCATATTTTTTGTAAGCGTTAGCCACTCATGTGGTCAGCTATGGCATAAGGTAATTAATATCTGAGCATTACTTCCCTCCACCCGATGCAAAGTCAACACTTGCAGATGCTGCTGCTAGGCGCTAACTCCAGACGAATACATACGTTCCCCAATCTTTCACTTCACCACAGTTTCTACCATACACAGTAACCTGACCGTTGTTCTTTCTGTAGAGAAAACAAGCTCTGAAGAATACCCAGTCTCTCCCAATCCCAGTGACCAGCCGCTCTTTCAAGCGCAGTCCTAGGCGACCAACGAAGCCTGATTGAGCGGAACAGCCGGATCGCAGCAAACACTTTAAATGAGGCCCTGAACTGAAGACTCCACTCTCTTGGATTTCACAAGCAAAAAGAACAAAATTAAAGTTTTCCACTTTTACTGCTACTAAGCGTTCGCGGCATAAATGTGTGTTACCTCATTTAACACAACCCACTTATACTTCTTACTACGACTGCCTATACTACAATTGATGATCTTCAATGGCGGCGATGCTTCCGCCTTCCCGGAAGCATCGCCGCCATTGAAGACCATCAACTGTTCAAAACAACATTAGCTAACACTGTATAAGTAGGAGCCGAAGAACTTGTATTTTACTTATTGTTTGCTGCGTTTCTTGTTTGCTTTTACTTTTTTTACTCACTCCCCTCTGTTGTGCCTTTGGTCTTGAGGGTATTAATAAATGAAATGAAATTGCTGGTGGTAGGAATAAGACCGTCCGCTGCACTTTTATCACTGCTCTTATCGTTCAACAGACTTGGCTCGGGCCTTTGAGGGAGAAGTCTCAACAGTACGATCGTATGTCAGATCTGTGCTCTATGGTGTCTCTTGATTCTACCTTCTCGAATGGCGTTGCAATGGGCGATCTTTTTATGCATTTGTGCATCAAATTTGCGTGTATACATATATAGATACACAGTCATTCAATAAAACCTTCTTTGTAGTCTGCGCCTATCCATTACATGTTCTTGTCTCACCGTACAGCACTTCTCAGAATTAGCAGCGAAATGTACCACAAGCTCAATAGTGAACAACCGACGATTATTGAACCTGACTTAAAAGCCCCTACAACTATCTTAGTTCAACAAATGCCAAACTTTCAGCCCTGAATGGCTGTGTGCGAGCCGTATGCTAGAAATCCCTAAAGCAAGGAGATTCTTTTTTTCTATGCCTTACAAAGAACGTGTCAGCAAAAGGTTGTAAATCGAAAGCCTCAAAATCTTCGCAACCAAAGTGTAGTTATTTTATCATTTAGGTGGCAGCGTAAAATACAGTGCGAACTATTGCGAGAGCGAAAAGTCCCGACTGAAAAATCGCAGTCCGCGCAAACACGTGCACAGAGAAAGGAAATATTTGCTCCGTTTTTGCCCTGAATACACTGTAAACACACTGTTTCTTGGAAAGTCACACGACCACTAGCTGAAGCCTTCGGTCTGTTATACGAAGGACAGTCAGCGGAATAACCAAATAATATTAGTAACTCTTGTTCTGCATTGCCAATATATACTGCTGAACATTGCCCTGGCTTTAGATCCACAATGACACGGCCCCCTTGAAGCAACTTAAGGAGTCAAAAATTTTTCTTAGCTTCTACCTGATTCTTGCAGAAGGTCAGTATTTTTTAGAGTTGCAGTTCAACTGGAGCCTCTCAGGTCTTCCACAATTGTCAGCATCCTGAGATTATACGGTTCTTGCGGCAGTTATTGCTTCCTTCCTGAGGCAATGTAGGTTGTATTTCCCGTATATTTCCCATAGAAGATTCATACTTATATGCCTTTCCCTAACATGTGGGCCTAGTGTCACGTAGAAGGAAGGAAAGGAAAAAAAGAGAGAAGGCAGGGAGGTTATCAAGGCATATGCCCAGTCGCCTACTCTACGCTGGCGGAATGGGAAAGGGAGTATCCAAGCTCTTCTCGCTGCATCCAGCATCGTTCACCTCAAGTCTACCGCATACCACCCGCAAACGAACGGCTTGACGGAGAGGTTCAACCGCGCACTCGGTGATATGATAACTATGTACGTCGCGTCGGATCAGAGTAACTGGGACGCTGTTTTACCATTTGTCACTTACGCCTACAACACTGCCACACAAGCTACCACTGGCTTTTCACCGTTTTTCCTGTTGTACGGACGAGAGCCCTCTTGTACCATGGACACACTGCTTCCATACCGATCCGACGCTTGCGAATGCACGCCGGTGTCTGAAGCGGCGAGGTATGCAGAGGACTGTAGGCAGCTCGCTCGTGAACTTACAACCGCCGCTCAAGGTCGCGAAAAACTGCGACATGACAGTGACGCGTCTTCACCAGACTTCCCGACTGGTTCTCTCGTTTGGTTGTGGATACCGCCCCACAGCCCTGGCATTACAAACAAGTTTCTTGCACGCTATGATGGCCCCTACTGCCTCAAAGGAAGCACGTCCCCTGTCAACTACCTAGTTGAGCCCGTTACGCCATCCCACGACCTCAGACATCGCGATCGGGACACAGTTCACGTCAGCAGACTTAAACCGTACTACGACCCCTTGATACTACCTGCGCCTTGAGACGTCAGGATGGCTTGTCTTCTCTTCCGGTGGCAATTGTAGTAGAGAGGAGAAAAAAAGATACGCTCGGGCGCCTGTTGGTGTGCGCGAGATCTGCGATCCTGTCGGACAGGCGCTACTCTGACTGCCAAGTCGTCACTGCTTGCCTAATAAATCTTCATACGACACTTGCCATAAGTCTTTACAGAGGTCTAGCCCAGAAAAATCATGTACAACTGGCTGTGTCCTGAATATTTCCATCTATTCCAGGCATAGGAAAGAGAATAAGATGCGTCTGGTTGTATATATCACACAAAAGCAAATAAACTCTTCATATCTCGGAAGGCGTACATAAAAAGCCGAAGTCCCGGCAGATTTTCTTTGCAGCGGCTTGATCACAAACAGATTGCCTGCCGGCTTACAGGCTGTTGCTATTTTTTGGAGAGAATACTTCTATTGTACGCTCACAGTGACATGTAAGAAACAATGCGATCAAAAGGGTATTCAGTTACGTAGTACAAAAGCACTTGAATCCAGGATGTCGGACATGCTACACGTTAAGCAGATCCTCCTCTGGTTAGCCGGACAATGGCGGGACGAACAGGGATAATTTTGCTTCTTTTGAACATCTGCTTCTTGCAATGTAAGGTTTCTCTATTTATGGCACATAAGCTTCTTTGTAATATGACAGAGGGGGACTAATTATACCCATGGCTTCATGCCAGGCTCACTATACTCTTCGGTATGCTCGATTAAGAAGTACTCAAGATAATGAAAGAGCTGAGTGCGACACTAAGTTAAAATTTACGTGACGGAAGGTTTATATTTTAGAAAACAGACAGGAAATAACGCCCTGTAAGTGCTGCACTGTACCACTGCTCTCTTTGTAAACAGAATACTCAGTTCTATATGAATTCTTTGTAGACAAGACCGCTTTTTTGCATCATTCGAATGAGGGATAGCTTTGCTGGTTTCCCGTCTACAAAATGGGAGCTGTCTACGAGAAAGATGTGCTATGCTTAAGTTTATTTATTTCTTTTTTTTTCTTTCACAGCTGGCGCATCCCGCCTTCGCTGCTGGCAACCTAAAGTTGTTGGACGAGGTAACAAGTCGATACCATCGTGGTTCTACAACATATGGACCGCCCAATGCATAGGTTTCATCTACAAAGGCTCTGGAGGAAATTTGAACAGATTCAAAACGGAGGAAAAGTGCAACGATGTCTGCTTACGTAAGAAATTTTTTCTACACTAAATTGCGCGATCTTTTTCTTTAAATAACGTTCCCTCTAATGATGCTAAACTGCACGAGGGACGAGAAACGAACCCTCCATTGCTGCAATTTTTTAAAATAGGCAGTGACAACCAGTACATTTTTTGGAAATTCGTATGTAACTCGTACTCCTTAACACGCGGCTTTGTGAGACTCTCCCGCATCGCGTCACACGTTGTGCTAATTGAGCCAACGGTAGCACTGCGCACACAATTCACATATGTGGTCCAAAACTGTTACAATACCTCAAAGAAGTCAATGAAAGCAAGCTAGAAGAAATGAGTCTTGTGAGAAACCAACGTAGAAGCTTGTGATTTTCGGAATTCTTGATGACCTACCAACCTGGAATACCATCCTGGACAGGATTTGTATGTTGCCAGCTTTGCAAATTATACACACCAGAGTACTTGGTTGATTTGGTTTAGGAAATGGCTTACTCCCTGATTTATAGCACGTCGGTGCGCATTTTTTGTCCTAAAACGCGTAATTCCCGAGTTCACTGCGCTAAAATAGAGCGTTAAGAACGCCCCGTCTGCAAACTGACTCGCATACAGTCAATCGCGTAACTAAAATATAGGTCTAGACATGGTGGCACATTGCCGTATGATTTTGTGAAGTGCTGAAAATCTCAAACATTTTTCGTTGCTAACATTTTGTCCTGCCAAATAAATATGCCAGAAATTTTTCTTTGTTTACAATTTATCATCGTGAATATAAGTCAAATCCTGTCGATGTTCCCTATTTCTTTTCATTTGTGCCTTCAGTGCGAAGCGCGATAAACAGTGGTGACACAGGCCAGTGCTGATTTTGTACTTGATGCATTTCTACAATTTCTTTGCATTCGCGGGTTTCTGAAACAATTCTGAATTGATGATATTTGTTATATCTATTTCGCCAGTTCCATGATATTGGTATGTGCACTGCCCGAGTTACTGTTGCCGGCCACCAGACATCGGTTCTCTTCGCCGTTCTTACAGCTTGCCCACATGATGTCATTCTTGGTATTAATTTCTTGACCACCCACTCTGCCCTCATCGATTGTTCATCCGGCGTTTTAAGGCTCGAGTTGCCTTTGTGCGCCGATGACCCTTCTCCAAGTCGCACTCGGCTGCGGTCCATGCAGTTTCTACGGTTTACCACCGCAAGCTGCTGTGTACGTCCCTATGTCGCCGTTTCCGTCAGTTCCTGATGGAGAATACGTGGTAGCTCCCCCTCATTGACCTCACTCTCTCCCGCAGCATCGCCCTTCCTCATACCGTAGTGGCTGTTGCCAACAACAGGATGCTTATTCCTGTCCTCAACTTCTCTGCGTCAGTCCAAGTTCTTCCCCAAGGCATTACCCTAGCAGAACTTTCAAGTGTGGAAAAATGCACAGTTTCTTCTTTCACCACTGACGCAAACACCGTGGCCCAACCTGTCATAGCAGCGCACAATAAGACATTCCTGGACAAAATGATATCCAGTGACCTCCTACCTTCCCAATCTGAAGCGCTCCGCGGTCTTCTCTTTTTCTACCTTGATATTTTTGACGTCGACGACCGTCCCCTAGGTCGCACAAGCGTCGTAGCCCACCGCATTGACACCGGCGACGCCATGTCCCCTTCACAAACGGCCTTACCGTGTGTCGCACGCCGAGCGCCAAGTTATTCAGAAGGAGGTAGAGAAAACGCTCGAAAAAGACGTCATAGAGCCTTCAGCCAGTCCTTGGGCATCACCTGTGGTGCTCGTTAAAAAGAAGGATAACAGCTGGCGCTTTTGCGTCGACTATCGCCATCTCAACCGAATCACCAAGAAGGACGTCTATCCTTTACCTCGAATCGACGATGCGCTCGACTGCCTCCGTGGTGCCAAGTATTTCTCGTCGCTCGATCTTCGATCCGGATACTGGCAAATTTCTGTTGATGACCGCGACCGCGAGAAGACAGCATTCATCACACCCGATGGCCTCTACCAATTTAAGGTCATGCCTTTCGGGTTGTGCAATGCCCCTGCAACTTTTGAACGCATGATGGACTCTCTCCTACGCGGTTTTAAATGGTCAACCTGCCTTTGCTATCTGGACGACGTTATCGTTTTCTCGCCCACCTTTGACAGCCACCTCCCTCGTCTGTCGGCCATTCTTGACGTTTTTCGTCGTGCTGGACTCCAGCTCAATTCGTCGAAGTGCACCTTTGGGCACCGACAAATTAAACTACTTGGCCACCTTGTTGACGCTACTGGAGTCCAACCCGACCCCGACAAAGTCCGTGCTGTTCGTGAATTCCCGGTTCCGCGTTCCACACAAGAGGTCCGCAGCTTTCTTGGGCTCTGCTCTTACTTCCGCCGCTTTGTCATCAATTTCGCGGACATTGCTCGACCCCTCACAGACCTCCTAAAAAGAACGCGGCTTATTCCTGGGGTGCGGACCAAGCACATTCCTTTACATCGATGATTTCCGCTCTCACTTCACCACCAGTGCTGGCCCATTTTGACCCAGCTGCCCGGACGGAGCTTCGCACTGACGCAAGTGGCCACTGCATTGGGGCTATACTCGCTCAGGTACAGAATGGCACAAATCGTGTGATAGCATATGCCAGCCGTCTTCTGTCACAGTCAGAAAGGAATTATTCTATTACCGAGCGGGAATGTCTAGCTCTCGTCTGGGCCGTCGCTAAATTTCGTCCGTACCTATATGGACGCCCGTTCGCTGTCATCACAGACCATCATGCGCTCTGCTGGCTATCGACCCTTAAGGACCCTACTGGAAGACTCGGCCGTTGGGCATTACGTTTGCAGGAGTTCACGTTCACTGTGGTGTACAAATCTGGAAAGTTGCACAGCGATGCCGACTGCTTATCTCGACACCCTGTTGATCCACCCAACGCCACCGAATTGGAAGCCGACGCTTGCGTTTTCGCCATCACCGACTTTATACACGTGGCGGATGAACAACGGCGAGATCCATCGCTACTCAGCATCATTGACCGCCTTCAAGCCGGCAACGACGACCCTTCCCTCAGCATGTTCTTGCTGCAAGGCAATGTTTTGTACTACCGCAACTTATACCCCGCACCTCCACCAAAGATGTTACGGGGAGTATTTATTTAGATGTCGTCAATCAGTAACTGATCGAGATGACACTGCCAGAGGGCACAGAATCACGAATCAACCAAGCAGCCCAGACTCAGCCCCACAACACGAACGTTGTCGTCTTCTTCCATTCGGTGCCATTTCAGCGGCTGTGCCGGAGTAGCATTTCCATACCCGTGACAATATCGTGGTCTACGCAATCGTGAATGAGGACTATGCACAGCATTTTCGAGACTTCGTTCTTCTAAGCTAATTAGATATAACTACACCTATACAACTACACTTGGACCTACCCAAACATCTATGCACTGAGTGAGTACAAAAAATGCTAACGATAGCGTCACGCCTCGAACGATATGATCAAGCAGGGTCAGATTCTGTACTTTCGACAGTGGTTGCTGCCATTTTTGGTATTTGTGTCTCACTTTCTTGAAGTTATACAGGTAGTCCTTACAAAGCGTTACACACTCTAATAAAATAGTTCTCTAGAAGAATTTCTCCCGCCACTCATGTAATTCTCACATATGCAACTCTTTCTCTCAAGAGATGCATTAACCATCTTTTGGAGAGCCGTGGGACGCCGAACCCTGGAACGCAGAGTTATCACAACTTATATATATGACGAAAAAGAGTAATGAAGGTTTGCTTTCTCATACTGCAATTTCTGCAACTTTCTGACGCTCTGTCTGCCAATCTCCATCTTTCAGCTAGATCTCAAGCCAAAGAAAACTCGCTTTGGTCACTAAGTGAACACGTCATGCACGACTCGCCAAGGCCGAAACGCGTTCCACCGACAAAACATGTCCGAAAATTCTAGAATGTTTCGTTATCTGGCCCACCTTTCCGGCCCGCTTCTCCGTTTGCCACTGCAACGTATGTGTTCTTATCCGACGCATTAGTGCTACCGTTCAGTGCCTGCACGAGTTCGTGCACTCCATGTTGTGTCGCTGCATGTCAGCATGAACTTACAACTGTACCCTCAGTCGTTTGAATGGTCTGTTTTCCGCACGTCCCTCAAAGCGGCTATTTATGGTCTAGATATATCACTGAAATCACTGCCTTTCTGTCTGACCACCACTTGTCTCTGTCAACAACCTGCCTTTTATAGCGAGAGATTTGTCATACCACAACAGCCATTTTGGGGCTGTAGCTATCCGCAGCCGCTGCCGCAACTGTCCGTAACCCTTCTTGCGCGAGAAAATATCCAGTATAGACTGCGATTGGCGTCCAGGCAGTCGAGCATGCTACCACAGAGGGTTAGCCACGCCGAGGCTTTCATCTCCTTTACAAACAAAATTAGCGCAGATTCGCACTAGTGGAACCTACCCTGAAGGAACAGAGGAATTAAGCGGCCTTCCTTAGCACACCATCCAAGCCTAGTCTAGACATCGCCGGTTAAGACTGGGCCCGTGATCATAGAGAGGGACAGTTAACTCTGGGATAGCGAAGTTGAACCAAGAAAAGCGAAGTTGAGGCCCTCTCTCTGTCTCCTTTATTTATTTGGTTTTAATTGGTTTCATTTAGTTTTTCTCCTCCTCCTCTCCACTTCACTTATGACCTCCTCTATTTCTCCAGCACGTTACTACGCGACGCATGGTGATTCCGTCGCGCGACAAAGTTTTTCTGCGAACACCGAACGCCCCAACCTCCTGCGTAAACACTTTCGATGTTAAAAACGCCGGGCCTGCGCGGAACACGCAGCAAACACGCAGAAACCGCTAAATTGGTGGCCTTTGTAGAGCCTGTTTTAAACTATTTCGGGGTTACTACTACAGGTACGTTTGCAAGGTACCCACTACACGAAAAATAATCATAATTTTTCGAACTAGACAAGCACCCACTGTGCCATTATTCGTCATTTTGCTGAGGAGCGATGGGTTCGCTACGCTTCCATTAGGCATCTCGTGCACTTTGTTGGTACTGTGACTGATGACGAGGAAGAATTATAGTTAAGCCTTGTGCAATAGGTGCGAAGCATTAAACCCTTCATTCGTTACGTAATTCTCAACCTGTGACACCGGCTTCTAATTGGATTCTTCTACCCCGTTATATAGCATCCGTTAACACGATTGCTTGCCCGACATGACAACTGTAGAGGGTCCGTTCGCAAAAAATATTCACGAGTCGGCGTGGCTCTGTGATAGAACGCTCGGCAGCCACGCAGAAGGTCTGGGCTCAGATTCAATCCTGGATATATCCGTCCTTGTGCGCGATAGCGTTACGGGCACCGATGGCGGCCGCAGAACGGCTGGGGACATCTACACCACCAAAATCACTTGTCATCACATGACAGCTTGCGCTATAACAGACCTTATACAGGTGTGATATCGGGCTCAGAATTATGTTAGCCGGCGCAATATAGCGTTCTGAAAGACTAGAATAACAAGCAGGCGTCATAAAATTGCGTATCACGTAACGACTGGGTGTTTTAAATTTCCCACTCATTACAAAGGACTGAGCCCCAATTCTTCATCGGGATAAGCCACAGCTGGAGATACAGCCAACTAATGGAATTGTGGGCTGATATGGCCAACTTAGAACACATGTTCTGGCGGTGCCCAGCGTTACGCTGCGGCAAAGGCGTCACGCTGTCCAAATGGGAAGCTGCTATTAGCAGCCACGGGTTCGAAGAACAGCTACGCACAGTCTAACGGGCCCACGACACAGCGCAGGTATATGGGCTTTTTGTTCCGACGTGGTTGCCAGCCGTTACGTGCAAAAGCGCGTTCCAAAACACCTTAATAAACTTTTTCGATAAATTCTTCCATCCATCAGCCACATCATCGACAAAGTGCACGTGATGGGTAACCGATGTGTAGCGGATACCTCGCTTCTCCGCGGCATCATGACAGGGCGTAGTGGCCAGTTCCCTACATCGCAAAATTATGACTTATGCTGTAGTGGGTAATTTGCAATGGTGCTTGTAGTAGTCACCTGAGAAGAGTTTGCTAACGGGCTCTAGAAAGGCCGCTCCTCTAGCTTTCGCTACGACTGTGCTGCGTATTCCGCGCAGGCATGGTGTTTTTTCGACTCACCGAGTCTGAAGAGAAACTGCTTTGCTTTTAGTGTTTGTTAATGTGATGCTACTCTGACCATCCATTCTCGGGTTCCGCTTGCTGCTTTGGATTCCTTCATTGTGTGTGGCACTAAACATTTTGTGTGCTTTATTATCGTCCATTCTGATGCCCGCCAACCCTTTACTATAACGTTACATTTTCATGCACAATCAGTAGAAAAAATTATTTATATTAAGGCGAAAGCCTTAAACGCCTCATGAAACGCGAAAATCGAACGGCGTCCCTCGTCCGCGTCTCCCGTCGTTGGCGTCCACACGACTTATGCAAAAAACATCATCACCTGATGACGTCAGCATGACGTCACAAATCGCCAAAATTTGTGACGTCATTGCGGCGTCATCGTGATATCACAGTAACGTCTCGTGACGCAACGCTACACGATGGTGTGATCACATGGCATTGTAGCTTGTTCAGAGGTGGGCCGATCACGGAGGCAGTGCGGAACTAGGTGAGGTGCCTCCGGTCCTGGAGGCAGCGGGAAATTACATTGGGTGCAGAAAGATTTCGTAGGGTGTCCGGGCAGGGCACGGTGCAAGAATAATTTGGCTGATGACACTCGGCCTCAAGGCGCGATTGTGTTAAAAACACAGAGAAGAAACAAATAGATGAAGAAAGAAAGAGAAAAAATTACGCCAGCTTCCACTAAAGGGAACCATGAGGGGATGCGAAGCAGCATTGGGGGTGCACACCAAGTTTCCGTTTACGTTCACTCGGCCGTCGAAGCCAAGCGTCGGCGTCGAGCTACCGCTTCCGCTACAGAGAGACAACGCGAGTCTGCGGCGAGGGTAGCGAGGCTTTCGAGACAACTGCAGCGACCGCGAACCGACGGAGCGACCGCACGATTCAAGCGAGACTTCCTCGACCGAGCGCACGCGCTTATATGAAATGCGGTAGGGAGAAGAGGGAGTGGGTTTACAGGCTGCAGCGTGGGGGGAGGAGAGGAGAGAAGGCGACCGAACACCTGCGTAAAGGAGGAGAGTGGGAGAGAGAGTAGGCGCATGCGCAGTAAGGGTGGTCAGGACGCACACCGGATTCAGCTCGGCTCTAAGATGCTTAGCACCTAAAATACACAAAGGCCAGCCACTTCCGTACTTCCTTCAGGCTTGGTATTCCTGGTGCGAAGCTGGCTAAATTTTAACGTATACACACCATTTCTAGATAATTATAATATTTTTTAGAGTTTGGCTTAGCCGCCGCGGTGGCGCAGTGGTGCAGTGCCTGGCTGCTCCGCCTCAGCGGTCGCATTTCGATGAAGCCAAATGCAACCGGTGAGGAATGCGGCCGTTCAGGCTTACATGCTGCACGATGTCAGCGCACATTAAAAATGGGCGAAATTATGAGGAGCCCTCCACATACCACGTGCCGCATAATCATATCGTGGTTTTGGCACACAGAACCGCTGAAATTATTAGTGTTATTATTACCTCTCCGAGAACGACTTGACGTCTTAATTCTTACAGCCCCAAATAAGCCAAAGAAGAACGTCTGCAGCTTGGAAGCGGAGTCAGGCCCCTGCAAAGGATATAATCCAAAGTGGATGTACGACCACAAGATGGACATATGCTGGGGATTCGTGTACAGTGGTTGTGGAGGCAACGCCAACAGATTCAGTACGTGCTTGGAGTGCATGAAAAGGTGCAGCGGTAAGTTATGCCTTGAGTGTCTCGCAACGTTCTTTGACTCGAAAGCGTTTATCATGCATAGCATGTTAGATGAAGCGTGATTACCGTATTGACTATTCTGCAACATTTATTCAGTCTGGAATCATCGACATAACGTGAAGTACACGCATCAAATGCGACCGAAATTGCGGTTATTATAAGAGTAAGAATCCATTGTATCGTGGTGATTAGACATATCACAGGAAATCAGCGTACAAAAGATCGCGAAGTCAAAGAATCCTTTTAGAGCTTCTCTACAAACTAACCGTGAAAAGCGCACATTGCAGCACTTTTTACAGATCTTATACAAAAATGTAATCGCAGTTCCAACGTAAATACCATACTTAAACAATAAAATGTGCAAAAATGAGACTCACCAGAAAGTGCTGTGGGAGAGTGTTGTTAAATAATAATTAATATCCAAGTGACATGAAGTACATAGCATAAATTGGAATATAACATAAAATAACAGCATATATGACGCAACGTAAAAATGATGCTTGCAGCAGCGGGAAATCAGATGCATGACTATGACGTTCGACAGTTATCTCAACTTAAAGCTATTTCATAATTTTCTTGCGCCCCAAATAATTACAAGCGGATCTTGTGCCGTATCTTGAGTATTTTCGTAATTTTGACAAGCTTTTGTTTGATAAACGTTTTCGCAGGAAGAGAAGGTCACTTGCGCCATTGCATTCTGCTGACGCCGAAATTCAACGACAAATTTTACATGGCATGGGAGCCCGAATAAGCTCCGTGGCTTCACGTCAAATGAGAGCTTTTTGTTTGTAGCAATATTTATTATGACGAATAAAATTGTGTCACGATTTCTATGGCGACTCATGCCATGTGTTTCCTTTGTGTATCTTGTGAGTCCAGTGAATAAAACTGCGCGCACACAGTTCTATTTGGAATTGCTTAAACAATTTAGGCGCAACTACGTCGTGAGATCCCATGATCGATCTGTTGCTGTCCTGTATTCAGTATAAGTAAAAGTGTGGGAGAAAATGTAGACTACTTACTTGCTGCAAGCGACAAGACTGTGATTGGTAACACCTCTCACCGTATGTATCAATCATTGCGATCATATATAATTTTTCTCCAATAAATATATAGAAAACTGATATAAAAAGGTCGAACGGCCACTTACGAAGTTTGCAGTGTGTTTTTAATTTATAGCGTCCCTTCTAGAGCAGTACGGTGTGTGAGCAGTAGGATAATAATAAGAGGTTTTTCACTAAAATGGTACCATATTGTACTTGTTTTAACGCAACAGCGTTAAAGAGCTCATTTAGCGAAAATTGTTGGTGTCGGTGTCGATGTCGACAACGACGTTGGTTGTGAGCGAAAACTCCGTGTTGTCAGTGAGCTGGAATTTAGATGGATGTAAAGAAATAAATAAATATTAAGAACTTTAGCTCAATTGACAATCGAACTCAGGCCTTCTGCAAGGGCAAGCAGATGTTCTACCCCAGAGCCACGCCCCTGTTTGAAACAGCTTGAGATAAAAAAACACACACGAACATCGTGGTTTGCGAGGAGTATCTTTAACGCATGGACTGATGTGTGACAGAAGCGTAGAATGGCGCCACACTGTAAACGCAAACTAGCCGAATTGGGTGTTTTAATGGCGTAATACTACCTGCATTTGGAACCGTACTCCCTTAGGATATAATAAAATGGCTCTTGCTGTTATTTCTGGACATTCGGTGTGGATGACGTGGAAACGTGGAAAATTATCAATGTTCTTTGCATTGAAACTCAAAGCTTTCTTCGGTGCGCTCTTTTAGAAAGAAGGCGATTGGGGAGGTTTGGGGAAAGAGGTTGAACCCACAGAAAATTTCTTGTTTTCGGTAGCGAGGCCAGCCGCCCACCATCGAGCCCAACAAGGGGACGCTACAAAAACCCGCAGGTATCGCAGACGCCAGCTGCACGAAGCTACTATAACCCGCTATAACATACAAGGTTGGATACTGTATACCAGTTTAACCCTCGCCGCCAGGAAAAATGGAAGTAATTTGAAGAGACGAGAGGACAGGAAAGGTTAAAAGAGAGAGAAAGACGAAGATGTGGGGAGAGAGAGACAGGAAAAGGCGACTGCCGGTTTCCCCTGGGTGGGTCAGCCCAGGGGTGCCGTCTACGTGAAGCTTTGGCCAAAGGGGTGTCTTGCCTCTGCCGGGGGGCCTTAAAGGCCCAAGCACCCGGCATCGCCTCAACCACCAGGATCCCCTTTTCCCCGGACACAGCGAAGCCACGTACGGCTAGGCGTAGGAGGGGGGTCAACCCCCCCCCGCCCCCCGTTGGCTCGGGTCCGCGGTGACGCCACTCACCAAACGTCCCCTTGAGCAGACGCCCCTGCGGGGGGGTTGAAAAAGATGACCTTCAAATAAACAAACACAAAACGAACAACAGAAAAATGAAGACAAATTAAAAAGAGAAAAAAAAAAGACGTGATGCTCATGGCCGTTGAGGTTGCTGCAGTGGCAGTGAAGGCTGGGGAGCTGCGGGTACAACGGCAGGCAGCAGATGCTCGAGCATGCCTTCAGTGCGTTCAGTAGCCGAACACAAGCCCCTGACTTCATCGACAAGCTCCCGATGATGCTGCTAGACAAAATCACGTAATGTATTGCAGACCCTGTAATGCAAGAACATACAGGAAACGCGACTGATGATCCACCTGTTTGAGTAAGGCGGGAAGTGATTACGCGGCGTTTGTAATTAATTTGGAGGAATAAGTTGATTATTAAGAAGGAAAAAAAATGCAACTTTTTTCTGTTTGTACATTTATAACACAGCCCAACCCCAAGAAGTCAAACAGATTTGAAGTGTTGGTTTCACTTGTTTTTGCGGCACGAACTTGTGACACGGCTTTTTCCCAACCTTGGCACAAGCACTTGTTAGCCCCGCGGTCTGCTTCAAGCGATGGGCTCACCACCGACGCACGTAGCGACCTTCCAGCTGTGGTAGGCAAGCCAGCGCTTGACCGTTTTTACGGGCCGGACACAGTTCATCGAGCCCAATGACAACTGTACACAGTGCTGCTCTGTCCACAGCACTCGTAACTTGTCGAAGAACTCGTAGTTCTACTCGATACGCACCAAAAACAGGCCCGCCACTGCTGTGACACCCTAACAGGTGGCTCCGTAAATTTTTTACCCTTTTAAGGCGAAAGCATTTAATGTCTCATGCTCACGTCCGTCCGGTGTCTGTCCGGTGTCCGTCCGGCGTCCGTCCGGCGTCCGTCCGTCCGTCCGTCCGGTGGTGGTGGCGGTGGTGTGCGTCCTGACCACCCTTACTGCGCATGCGCAAACCATCCCCACGCACCTCCTCTCCTACGCTCCCCCCTCTCTCTCCTCTAGGTATCCCTCCTGCCCGCGGCGTTTACACACCCATTGCGCATGCGCGTCCCCTCCCCCCTCTCTCTCCTACGCTCCCCCCCTCTCTCCTCTAGGCAGCCTTCTCGCGGCGTTTACACCCCCATTGCGCATGCGCGTCGCCTGCCCCTCTCTCTCCTCTCCTACGCTTCCCCCTCTCTCTCCTCTAGGCATCCCTCCCCGCGGCGTCCACACCCACACTGCGCACGCGCGTCCCCTCCCCCCATCTCCTCTAGGAATCCCTCCCCGCGGCAACCACACTCCCACTGTGCATGCGCGTCCCCTCCCCCATCTCTCCTCTCCTACGCTCCCCCTCTCTCGCCTCGCAACGCCGACGCAGGCAGCGTCTGCTAGCGAGTTTCTTGATTGAAAAAACCGACTGCTCGCGCTACACAACCGTTCAACGCCGACGCAGGTAGCGTCTGCTAGCGAGTTTCTTGATTGAAAATACCGACTGCTCACACTGCACAACCGTTCACTGGCCACCCCGTATATATAGGTACTGGATCTTGACCTGCAAGGTAGTGCCGGTGGGAGATTTCTCCCTGTGCGTTGTCGAACGATAAAAATTCGCAGCGTGCGCGTTAACTAAAAGCGGACTGCGGGTATCTGTGTCCAGTCCCAGTCTTGTGTCTCTCATTGCCCATTAGCAGCGATTGGCATGTTCCAGTAGGAAACACCGGTCCATCACTGCGTGATTGCGCCTCCCTAGATTTCTCTCCTGCGCAACGCCGCGATGAGCGCCAGGGGTCAACGCCGCCGCCAGTGTAAGCGTTAGCGCCCGCTGCTTCGCATCTACACATGGTTCCCTTTAGCGGAAGATGGTGTAATTTTAAGGCGAAAGCCTTTAATGTCTCATGCACACGTCCGTCCGGTGTCCGTCCGGTGTCCGTCCGTCCGTCCATCTGTCCGTCCGTCCGGCGTCCGTCTGTCCGTCCATCCTTCCGGCGTCCGTCCGTTTGTCCGTCCGTCGGTCCGTCCGTCCGTCCATTCGTGTCCGTCCGTCCACCCGTGTCAGTCCGTCCGTCCCTCCGTCCGTGTGTCCGTCCGTCCATCCATCCGTCCGTCCGTCCATGTGTCCCTCTATCCGCCCGTCATTTCGTGTCCGTCCATCCACCCGTCCGACAAAACAAAAAGACATGGCATAGTCATTCGAATGGCCACAAGCTTTCGCCGAACACACTTTGGAATGTACAAAGTGTCCTTCAATTTTTTTCTTCCGAGTTCTCGCTACAATGCGGTAAACCAATGCAGCATCTATCAGCTACAACAATTATGCTTATCAAATCTATTCGTTAAATCATCGCAAATGAAACACTGTGGCGTGCATGTTAACAAAAATGATTTACGCAACAAGTTTCTTCTGCGCAAGTTCGATTCAGCAGAAATGTAGGTAAAATACAGTGGATAAATAAATGAATGCGCACTTCCATGTATGTATCGTGCGCTGTAACGACGCTCGCTCAGGCACGATCGTTCTCGAAATTCAAGGGTGTTGCTTACATGTTATTAGACGACAGAAGTACAGGCTTCTCCTGTTCAAACATTCTTGTTCTCCCTTTCTTTTTTTTTCTTTTTTTGCGTTACCTATAAGAACAGAAGCAAACTAAACATAACGCGATAATGGCATGCTTGGCATTGTTTAATCACCTTGCGGCTAGAATTTCATGTTTTCCTTGTTCTTTGCAGCTTCCGATATCCTTCTTCGACGAAAATACTCTCCGGTAGTCGCGATCACATTCTTCTCGCAGCATTATTAGCGACAGAACGTGAAACACGGCTCGCAGAGACGATCAGCAGTTCTTTTTTTTTTTAACGCGATAGCGTTAAAAGAGCTCGTTTCGCAGAAATTGCGGCGTCGGCGTCGGCGGCGGCGTCGTTGGTTGTGAGCGAAAAATCATCATCTTGCCCGTGACCGAAAAATCGAGAAAGATGCAAATAAAATAAATAAAAATTTCAGGGTCCGAATGAGGATCGAAGCGGGTCGCCTACGTGGCAAGCAGGTGTTCTACCACGCAGCCACGCTTCTGCTTGTGATTACATATAAAATAACTTCCTCTGTTAACCCAATCTGCCAAAATTGTAACGCACAAGAATTGGCCACACAAAATCACATCTTGTGGGGATGTGAAGGATTTCCTCCCCCCAAAACGCTCCTGCCAACTCGCTCACGGTCAGCGTGGGAAGCGCTTCTTATGACACCCGTCAAGGAAAAGCAGCTAGCGATTGCTGCCTGGGCCGAAAGGGTCGCTGCCCACGTGGAGCCACCCTAAGGCCCGCGCCTTCTGTGCAAATAAAGTTGATTCCTCCTCCTCTGCTTGGAATTGCAGTGAAAATAACTCATGCTTTGCAAACACGCGTGTCCTGTATGCAGGCGTCACAATACAACATGTAATATCACAGTAATATTGCGTGGTACAAGCGTGCATAGCCATCGGGCGTCAGAAGATGTGAATATCATAACGACATTGTGGTTCAAAGCCGTGTACCTATTACAAAAGGCACACACGTTACTGCGCGTATTCCCTTAAGACCACGTAGTGGGTGCATAGCAACTTGGAAAACATTTCCCGCATTTACCGCACATAATTGCGCGTGGTTTTGAAAGCATGCTATGCATTACATAGTGTGCACTAAGGGATTGAAGTATGGACTAGGCACAGGGATATCGCTCTCGCGTTCAGCTCTTGAAGGCGAAGCTTAAGGGTCCCCCAATTTTTTTTTTTCCACAGCGGCCATCTTAAAGGGCCCCTCACCAGGTTTGACAACTTTTAGCTGACGAGCGCAATTGATACACTGAGCGTTCACGATCACGTCTGCCAAAATTTGCAACGCTACGCGCCGCGGAAATGGGTCAAATTTCAAGCTGAACGCTGCTTGCCCTTCCTTTCGCGTGCTCGCGCGTAGAGAATGAGGGGATGACGTACACGGCGAAATGGCCCTACGTAGATGGCAGTGCTGTGACGACGGTCCTCTACGTAGACGGCTGTGCACTGACGTCGACAGCAGTAGCACGTGACACTGCGAAAATTATTTGACACAACGTGTGTAGTTTGTGGAATTTGTTGCTTGAAAAGATGAATAAAACTTGAGAGAAATAACGAGACGCACAAGGGGAATGTCTGCGTCTTTTTTCATTTTTGTTCAGTGAATTGCAGCGATATGCGGGGCTAATGTGCCTCGTGTCCCCGCGGTTAGCGCATTGAGGAGACGCCAGCCCTGCAAATGAAAGTGATGCCCTGGCGCGTTCGAGCACTCAATGTGCTCATTTATTCTAGCGCGTCCAAGTAAACGTAAATGCGGCACTGGCTCATGATACCGCCATTCTCGTGCCAGTGAAAAGTGAAACGAACGCGCACCGAGGCATCCATCCCGCAGAAACAGGCAAAAGACCACAAAATAACGCTGGTCAACAAAACAACGCCGCACGCGTGCTCGGGGGCTGGGCTTCCTCGGTCACGTCACGCACACGTGACCTTGCGTGCCATGGCGTGTTGCTCTCGCACGGGCGCTGGAGAAGGTAGGGCAGTGTTGTACACGTTCCTCTAAAACTGTAACGGAAGCTCGTTCCTCGTTCCTTCCCAATTTTGGAACGAGTTCCCGTTACAAGTTCCTTAAATGCAAAAGGAACTCGTTACAGTTACATTTCGAAAATTGGAACGTGTCGTTACATTAACGTTATATTTGACTTTTTTAATAAATATATAGCGTCGGATAATCCTGAGGCGAAAGAAAGTGCGCAATTTGAAGCTCACATCGAGCTACATATATTTATACGAATTTAACATCGCCGCCGTGCGTAAAAGGAATCTAAATAAACGCACCTATACGAATTTTTTAGAGACCACCGGCCCTACTGCAACTTTGTGCTCGTCTCTTCTAAGTCCAACACATGTGGCAGTCCACTTCGTTCTTTAAAGGCGCAGTCAGGATACAGGGCTTCAGATATTCAAACAGAAATATCCACCGATGTACCAATATTATTAACTTTCTTGCACAGGAAACTCCACGAAAAGGGACAATACTTAGGCGTTTAATCAGTGTTCATTCAATATTTCAGTGTGAGTAGAAAATAATGTCCAGAATATACATTTTCAACTCAGTAAAGTTCCGTGTTTGCAGTCAGCGAACATATTTCTGTATATTTTGTTCTCTGTCTATCTTTGTCTCTATTCCTTGAATTTCTTTCTCTCTACTTTTCTCTCTCTCTTTATATATCTTTTTCTCTCTCTCTCTGTTTCTCTATACTCGTTCTCCCCTCCTCTTTTCCATCCTCCTTATTCTCACTTCCTTTTCCCACCCCATTGCTATACTATACAATACAAGGCTATACTACGCTCTTCTAGCGTGCGCGCATGTTGCAGAGAAACGCAGAGCCAATAATTTCCTAAACACCCCACTTCATTGGGATGGTCACTCAGCTAAGAGATGTATGCGAGCAAATGGAAAGTCTGCCGGAATGTTATTTGCATTGGTGAGGTGTTTAGCCTTACCGCCGTTCTAGTGTATAATTAGAAAAGGTCTTGATGAATTCGCTCTAGAGATGAATGCGAGTTCTTTAATGCTATGTGTTCGTCGTTGGGTCGCGATACGAGCACAATGAACATATTAGTTCTCTGTCTGTACTGAATTGATGTGAAGTGGCATGCCTATGTTGAATAAATACCACGAAATAATAAAGAAGTGGATAGCCGAGTTGTTACGACGCTCGCCTTCGTATCGTGGATAGGCGGTTTAGAATCTCGCCACGCCGAATTTTGTTTTGTTTTTTTTTGTCCAGAATTTTTCTTTTCCTGTTCCACTGTCTCTTTCTTTCGCTCTCTCTGTGCTCGTTCTATCGCCCATCAGAGTTATTGCTTCCTGTGCCGGACAAACCAGGGCACGTGTCCTGGGAGCGAAGCAAAAGAGGAAGAGGACGAAGGGAGCGCGTGTTGGTTCATGATGATGATAATTTTCTTTCTACGACACGCGGCAAACCTCGAGCATAACAGCTATGTAAAAAATTAACTGTTCCTCCCGCACGTGGTCAGTCTCGGTGTCTTTCCCTACCCTGCGCCGCCAGCAGGCGCCTTAAAGTGAAAGCCAGGATGCATCATAGTCACGTGATAGGCGAGTGGTACATTTTGGCGCCTCACGCGGTCGCCCATCCGCCCTGTTCTGCCTGATGGGCTGCCTGCGCGCACCAGTTGAATGTCGTGGAACGTTTACAAAAGGAACGCCGTTCCCTCTGCCGTTCCCTCGCAAACGTAACGAGTTACCGTTACAGTTCCACCAATCCTGAATGGAACGATGGCGTTCCTCCGTTCCTCCAAAAAAACTAGTTCCTGGAACGTCGTTCCTTGGAACGCCGTTCCGTACAACACTGAGGTAGGGAAGAGATTTGGCTTGCGAAGGCTACGCGGCTGAGCGGCAAGGGTTTCGAGCTCGCCTCCTCGCATCATGGTTTCGCGCCGCATCAAAATATCGGTTTTCTCAGCGCCTAACGAACCGATTGAAAAAATTCTTGTGGCATAATGCTCCTCATCGGACACACAACAACTGTCAGCGTCTAACTAAAATTTGTTATGGGGCCTGGTGAGGGGCCCTTTAAAGGAGTCCTGACACAAAAATGTTCGCCCCGCGTTTTTTTGCTGCAATGTGTTGCTGGGGACCTGTTAGTCATAACACGGCACATCGTTTGCTGCAGCGCGCGACAGATAATTAATTACAAGCTCCTCATTACCGACACAGCCTCAGTTTCGGTTTGACAGAGCTCCAAAAACGACACGACAAGCCGCCGGGTGCAACTATCACCACCTAGCGAGTGAAACGCTCGGTCACGTGAGCACACAGAACAGTGACGCACTTACGCGCGGTCTGCATCGTCTGCTTGCATACGCTTGTCACACATGCTGCGGGATGTCGTCGCCGTTATCGTCCTCGCTGTCGTCGTCGGGCTCATCGTCGTCTGATGGCGACGATTTTCTTGCGGCGGGGATGGAAGGAATTTTCGACGTGGGGAATCACTTCATGTTTGACCCGCTGGCGAGGAGTGCTTCGTCGGGAAGCGGCAGCGATACCAGCGACGACGACCACGATGAACCTCGCAGCGGCAATGCACTATGGTAAGACCCGACACATTCGTGCACAAATGTTCTGCAGGGCAATTCATTTAGCCAAAGTACGTTCGCTTTTTCTACGTTCAATATCCGATTGAATCACTTCATAACATTGTGATGCCCTTCAAGTTGTTGGTGCCGAAAAAAGCTAGGTAACACCACTGCACCAGACGTGAGCGATGCACAGGGGGGGAGTCGAAAGACCCATGTGCACCAAGTCCGGCGCCTGTGTGGTAAAGCAATGCGCCTCGAAATGGAGCCCGCAAACGCGACTGTTCTGCACGGAGGCCAGTCCTGATACTCCTGACGTCCACAAGCGCACACGAACTCGATCCACTTGTGCCGCCGAGGTTCGTCGCGGGGAAACGTATGCAGCGATACGCCTGATCCCGATTTCGACGTGCAGAAGGAAACAGTGCAAAAGGATTTCGGCATTGTGGCCTGTCACTGCAGCCCAGGCGGCACAGGGAAAGCTGTAGTGTCGCCAAACACAAAACTTTCAATGCGTGCGCCGCGGCAGCGCCTCCTCTTGGCCGCGGCCACACACTCGCGAGCAGCCGCCGAGCAGTCACCAACAGCGCAGTGGCGAGCGCGCCAAAACAGAAATGGTGGCTACGACGTCATCATAACCTGTTGTACCCGCTGCGTAGGGGGGTCACCTCGGGTCACCTCCGAGGGTATCAATGCCGCCAGGTGTGGCCTAGAATGTTGCATCGCGCACGCGAACTTCAAAATTCATGTAAAATACCTTCCAAGCTTTATTCGCTGTCGATATTTTGCAGATGGTACACGCATATACACGGGAATCGATCCAGCAGGCTATCTCGGCCTCGAAATTTTGTGTCAGTACCCCTTTAAGTGACTTGGATTGGATGCAAGAGCGACTCATATGTAGAAGCTTATAAAACAATCTTTTTTCTTATTTGCGTAGGATTGTTTCTTTGTCACACGCTCGCGAACGAAATAAAAACAATTATACGGCCCCTTTGCGGCCCTTTGGCAAAAAGTCACTAAAGGCCCCTAGAGATACCCCAATATTTGCCCTTGAAGATACCAAGAAAATGCTAGGGATTTCTCACGTAACAAGCCAAACTGTCGCACTTGGTTTTCTCAACAGGCTACGGGCGGGTACGACAGATCTTCATTGGCCAAATTCGGAAAACGTCGCGGCTTCCGGCATTGGTGGCGCCTCAAGCGTAATGTAACAGGGAAAACGGAATACAAAGGACGGATTAGAAGTACGTTATACGGCCGCAGTGGACGGTAGTACGCACCAGGGAACATTAAGCGCCCAAGCTTTCAGTATTGGTTCCTGACAAATGCTGCTTTCAGAAATCGACTTTCAGACAGTGAAAAACTCACTCTCAGCTAAAGGGACACTAAAGGCCAAAACGATTTTTCGCGTATTAGTTCAGTGCAATTTCACAATCCCGAAAACACCACTCTTACCGCGACACGGCGCTTGGTAAGCAGAGAAAACACGCGTAAAGAAAATGCTGGTGGAGACGCCACCTTGAGATTCTCGCACCAAACACCGTGACGTCATAGATTCTGGGGGCGTTTACTGAGTCCTACGTAGCTTCTAATTGATAAAAATGAGGTGCATTGTCATCTGTGGGTGCTATAGACCTAGCATACGAAGTTTCAGAAAATTTTATCGAGCCAGTGTCGCGGAAATACGAAAAATACATTTGGAATTTCTGACGTCATGCACGCAGATATCGGCGCCAAATTTAAAAACAGAACTTCAACCTTGATTTTCTCGGCTAATAATGAACTTATGATAGTGAAACACGTGGCATTAGAGTTCTCATTAGAGTTTGTCAATCTAAACCAAGCCATTGTTTCGCTTTAGTGTCCCTTTAAGGCAACATAACGGTGACAAGACAATCTTCCGCGCATTACTGACATGCGCTCTTTGGCATCGGCCCAGCAGCCGACGCGTGAGCGGCCCCTCGGTCAAATGACCGCGAACGACACATGCATTTGAAAGGAACTGGTTGTCCAGAACGACAAGCGCTTCATCATTCCCGTTTACAAGTTGTCGTTATATACTTTAAACAACTCGAATTCGCGATTCCAACTGAGCGCTCGCCACCTAGCGGCCGCGCCTGGAAACGGCATTAACAGGGTCAACCTTGAAAGGAGATATGTTATCACGTTGCGTGCGTTGAGAAGCGGCCGCATAGTTCCTTTATTTTCGCCATGCCGCATGCGCAAGCCCGAAAAAGAAGAAAGCGATGTCCAGACACCATTGCTGTGTGCTGCGATACGTGGCGTCGCGGTGGAAAGGTGGTAACGTATCGTTCTATCCCTTCCCGAAGGATGCAGCAGACGACGCGCGACGGAGAACGGCGAACAGCAGAAACTTACGCATTGGAAAGAAGGTGACGGACACTATGGTGGTTTGTTCTAATCACTTCGCTCGCAACGACTTCATTCTCCCCAGTGAGTACACCATTATTTAGCGTGTGTGCATTCTTGTCAATATTCGGGCTGCTCAATGAGCGGAGTATATAGTTTCGTTTATATAAGCAAGCGTCTTGGGAAATTTGTTGCGTTATGCGTGTGAGTGTATTTTACGCGTATGCTTTTTTTCTGTGAAAGTCGTAGTGCTACCCTTTCTCAAATTAAGCTGCTGTAATCCTTCCCCCCGAAAATTTTTTATTTCGCATGTGTGTATATAGACGCGAACAAATGCACGCGCGAATATACATAAAGCATGGGTGTACCTCACCGAAAAGAAATTCTCGCTACGCCCCTTCCACTGACGTACGTTTCTTCCGCGTGAACTGTAGTAGTGAAACCTGAAATACATTTATTATGGACAAACGTATGGTGTTTATGTCTGCGTTTGCTCTGCGGTGTATACAGACGGTGCTCTGTTCTCATTAAACGCGCCGGGCTGAGAGTTTAGGTTCGTCAGCTCACAAGAAATTTAAGAGGAACTGTAAAAAGCGATTGTTCCAGCTTTTGGAGCGTACGACTTGCTGGCGCATTGCTTGGTTCTTTTCCGACACAGTGCAGCGCAACTTATGTTAGAACAGGCTTGTTTCCGAGTGATGCGTTTATCACCATTCCAATGAATAAACGATCGCTAATTTCCGAAAACCTAACGTGGTTAATTAAAAATTAATTTAATTTGATTAGTTGCGAGTTTCTTAAGTTCGGCTGGCATTTTTTGGGGGGCGGGGTGGGGTTCAACAACCCTGTACTTAAGTTCAAGCGTGCGTAGCGTGCGTGTTTATATATGTTCGTGCGTGCGCAGTGTGCATGTATATATCTGCTTCGAATATCAAATACTGCCTACACGAACAAGCGATTGTTCGAAGCACACGACCTTATTTATTAGAAACCTATAATAACATAGATCGGCGAACGAAAAAGAAGGGAGCACTCCTATTACAAGCGAAACTACGATTTGCTTTATCTTAAGATGCACTGACCCAGGCATAGCTCCGTTCTGTAATCAAGTGATCGGCATGTGTATTCAGCTTTTGACGGGACAACGGAAATCACTGGGATACATGCAATCGGCAACATGAGTCGCAGCGCAGGGTTACCTCGAAAACTGCAGGAAGGCCTTACATAGCAGTGCAGCGACGCAGCGCACAAGTGCTTGCACCTTTAAGAGAGGCATGAGCAGTTGCCTACAACTTCGGGCTCGCTGGACAGGTTCTTCAACTTGAAGTAAATCTGACGCGGTTTGCCGAAAAGGCTCGATGTTTGCCCGCACAGCGCAACTATTTCCGCTGTTTCGCCAGTGAAATCCTTTATGCCATTGAGAATGAGGTGGTCAGCGGCCAGCACAATGTCGCCTTCGACGAAGCAACGCGACCCGACGCCACTACTAAGAAACTTCAGCACAGCGCCAGGCAAAAGTGCCGCGTTGACCCTGTTAAGCGTAACCATCTTTGTTTTTTGACCAGTGTTGCCAGCACACAGAGCGTTTTATGGAGTTGCGAATACAGCCAAAAACTAAACCATAAAACAGCTTCAAATGCAGCCACTGCATGGGTTTCAGCAAGCGACGACGCGACGGCGGGTGTACATGAGTGGCGGCGCCTGGCGGTTATAAGCTGCTCTAACGCCGCCGGCCGTTGCCCATTGCGCTCTTACCCTTCACCCAGGCACGGAAAGAGAGAGGAGGCGCTGGTTTTTACTTACTTCGCTTTGTCTTATTTCGCGCGGTAGCCGTTACGGACAACGGCGGCGGCGGCAGCGGCGGACAACTACGGCGCTAAAAACGGCCATTGTGTAATGTCATGAGAGCTTTCGTTGTAAAAGACAGGTGTGTGCGGAACATGCTGCACAGGCACAGCAAAAACGGAAAGAGCGGCCTTTCTATAGCCTGTTCAAACTACTGTTCTCCTTTTCATGGGGCTCACACCACTGTGGGAAATTGGCCATTAATTGAGTAGTTTTATAAAATGTTGAAGCTCTCTTGTGGCAACTAATCCAAGTGCACCTGCAGGGTATCCGCTACGTCATAAATCATTACAATTTTTAAGAAGTAGGCAAGCACCTACTATGTTATTATTCGTCATTCTGCGGATAATCCAGGTACCCGCTACGTATTTCTAAGGCACTATATGCACTTAGTTGATGCTGTGGCTGATGACGATGAAGAATTATGGCTGAGCCCTCTGTAACGGGCGGGAAGCTTTAAACCACCCACTCGTTGCGCAATTTGCATTGTCTGACGCCTGGTTCTTCTTTTACTCTTCTACCGCGCTATAATGCACATCTTAGTGTAATTCCTTGCCTTACGTGACGCCTGTAAAGGGTCTTCTTGCAAAAAAAAAAGATCAAGCTCGGCCATCACATAATTTAGAAAAAACACGTGGCAGTTCGTCATGCCGTCATCAATATACAGCCTACTGGGGAATATTATCGGCCGACTGGTCTGGAACTTTGTCGAACATTGTAAGGTCAGGGATCCAGTACCAAAGTGGCTCGGAAAACTTGAGCCACTTGTGGCCATAAAAGCATTATAATCACTACGTAAGCGTCTAGAGCTCCTTGCCAATGTCCCCACTGGTTTATGCGGTGCATTCTTAGTGTACTTATGTGCAAGTGGAGGTAATATAAAAATTTTCAAGCAGTGGCGTGGCTCTGTGGTCGACTGCTCGACCGCCACACAGGGGGCCCTTGAACATATCCCATCCGATCCTAGATATATTTTTTTTTCTGTTTTCAGTTTTTCTCATTTCGCGCTGTACCGCTAACGGACAACGGCAGCGGCAGCGGCGGCGGACAACTACGGAACCAAAAACTGCTGTTGTTTTGATCTAATAACAGCTTTTGCCGCAATAAGAAAGCAGGGCTCGAGCCGGAATCAAATGCATGCATTCTACAGGGCAGTCAAGTATCCTGCCACAAAGCCAAACTAGTGCTTGAAAGTTATTCTAAAAAAGAGCTTATACATTCCTCATTGGAGTGAGAAGTCTCGTTACAAGATCCAATATACTACGTGGCACAAGCGTACAGTCACGCCAGGTGTCACGCCGTGTGAATTGCGCAAAGGGTGGGTGGTTAAAGCTGCCTATCAGAATTGTCTCTCTCATAAATATTCTTCATCAGCCACGGCATCAACAAAGTGTGCATCAGTGTAGCATATTGCCTTACTAATGCGTAGTGGGAACATGAGTACGTCGCAAGAAGAACAAGAATTACGCGGCAATGGGTACTTGTAGTACATGGAGTAGGCGCTCTAAGAGAGTTTACAATGGGCTTGAAGGCAGCTCCTGAAAGTAAT
>JALIZH010018841.1:0-16488 GCA_030522465.1 Rhipicephalus appendiculatus
GAGAGCCAGCACTGCAGTTTCCGCAATTCGGGCAGCGCCGCCCTGGTGGTCGAAGTGTGCATTTCTCAGCCGCACCCGCAGACGAGAGCGGCGACTGTTAGAGGCGGTGCGGGCGCGCAACGCCGGAACAAAACCGAAGGACGCGGGCGGTACAGCTGTGTATTCAAGTGTCACAATATGTAGAAATGAGGGAGGACGTATCCAACTACGTTTTTCCTTCTACATCATATGAAAAAGAACGGAGGCGGCGTTGCGTTCAAGTGGTCAGGTGAGCAGAGTATGTTCTGCTCTTGCTATACTCACTAGTGGCTTCGGGCTGGTTTCTAAACCGCATTGCGCGTGTCTGCTGGATTTATGCGGTAGTCAAGACTGCCACCAGTGGAAACCAGGGCCAAACGGCAGCATTTCTCCAGCGGTTGGTCGAAAATAAAGCGAGCCTATTATGCATCATGCGGCATATATAATATTTATTTTTATTTGACCACCACCACCAAGCTTCTACTGATGCCACTGCGTATTCTTGAAGGATAAGATAGGCAGGTTGTCTACATTATTTGCAACCAGTTTCGTAGAAGGAAAGCTTCTTTCTCTACGAGATGTTTTCGGGGGCACGTTCGCGTAAGCCGCTGAACAAGCTGTTTAAAAATACGCACGTGATCGATACTCGATGATGACATGTCTCCACTTAATTTAATTTTTGCTACAGACGTGGTTCTTGTTACGAATAAAGCAGCGGGCTACTCGAAGCTTAACTTTATGAAGTCAGCCGATGCGGTAAAGCTTCTGTCTGCATTGGCTGCCGTGCCGAAGTGCCATCGGAATTTATGCCTCGCTAGGGAATTGGCCATTGTCTTGAAGTTCACTCGTCATTTAATTCACCAAAACTAGTGTTCTAGCTTTTGCGCTTGCTTTTGCTGGGGTTTTAAGTGCAAAACAAGGTATGATTATGAGGCACGTTGTAGAGGTACCAGGATCAATTTTGACCACTTGGGATTCTTTACCCTCTACAGTCCCTGTGACCCCATTTGGGGCCATTTGTTCGGGCAAGCGCAACTAATTCTGAAAAATTTTTTGTTTACCTTGAACTTTAATTTCTCGCGTAGAGAGTATTACAATACTTAAGTAAGTCGACATGGCGCTCCACGTCGCGCATCTGTGAAGCATGGTGGATTTGGACATGGCGTTTCCCAACAAACGTCAACTTCTGCGTCCTCGCGGTGAGTAACTGAATTTTTCTTGAGGTTCACGCAGTTTCTTTTTACCCAGTACGCGTGACAGCACTACTGAAGGCTTTTCAATAAAGTGGTATTCAATCTTTAGGCGTAATCAGTGTTGCAATTTGCGGTTAACAGCTGCTCAAATGGCATGTCCCCGATCGGGGTGTGACAGGGAAGCACCGAACTGAAAAAGAAATGAAATGACTCCGGCATAAGAACAATACCAATCTTTCACATTCTGGTGATCCTGAGTTTGTCGGTAACCACGCTTACAACGGCAGCCACACGGGGCCATGAGTGTTAGGACAGCTACAGCTAACATGATGCCTCAATTTACACTACGACCGGAACAAGTGGTCCAATGAGGAGAAGGAGGAGAGGGTTCATATTTTTAAATAATTTTGGTAATAGAATATACGTCATCAAATGCAAAGACAAGCCAGTCTAAGTACCATCAACTGCATTGGGCCAGTAGGTTCTAGTGACAGGTGGTGGAACGACGGAAAGAGAGTGAATCTACTGGAGATAGTGCTAATTGTGCAACAAGTTAATGGACGGGGTTGATTTATTCGGCCGCTTTGTGCCCTACTACTACATTTTATTCCTCCCAAGAAAGTACACTGTCCGCATGGTCACTTAGTTGTATATTTTATGTTGTATTCGGTGGTTGAGTTGTAAGAGCAAGCAATGGCCTCGAAGAGTTGCAAATGACCTGGACTCAGTGTTAAAACGAATACCGCAACATAGTTAATTCAAGCGTCTGCTGCTGTGTCCAATGGACAACGTAAAAAAGAAGGAAGCGAAGAAGAAAATGAAAGAGGCAAGACCGGCTTGCCCGTAGAGGCGCAAAATGACTGTTACCCTCCGCCAACGCGAGATCATGACACCTCCCCGAGAATATAACCCTTACGAAAATGTCATATATGGTACTTATAAATTATATGTGGTCATATATGAGTATATATGTCAGCAGATGTGGCTAACGGTACCCATATATGGATATAAATAGAGTCATATATGGCACGATTGGTTCATATATGGAGTCAAATTTAGGCATATATGGCGTGCCTAGGCCCATATAAGGAGCCATATTCAGCCATATATGGCGCGGCCGGCACCATACATGACATGAAGTAGATCCTTAAATTGGGAGTTGCTACCGTATATGAGATGAACAACGTATATATGGCACCAGTCACTGACTGATAGACGAATTGTGATATATGGCATTCCGTGCAAAAAAGTTACCTAGTTATCATATACACTAACAGGAGTATTAAGCACTGGCATTGTTTGTTGCAATGCAATCACAGAAGACAAGATATTAAGGTTTATGTACGTGACAATGCCTGGTGCACTCGTATAAAACTTGTAAAAGTTTTTTTTCAGCTGCTTTAAGTTTGCAACAATAAGTTGCAATTATTACGACATCGTTAGTGTATATACGAGTGTATATCCTCCTGAGACCCAGAGTGAATTTAGTGTCACGTATTTTTGTTAAACTTTCAGAACTGCTTTTTTCTGAGTGCAAAGGTGAAAAGTGACACGTAGTTTTTCAATATATGATGTTACTTGGCCGCAGCACGTTGTCCATTATATTGGACATTGGGACTCTAGGGGGGACTTTTTTGGGGAATAGGGAGTATGGCGTAGTTGAGGCCAGTGACCGAAAAAAAGACATCTCGCAACACAAATTAACTTTATTTCCTGCTTCCAAACCAAGATTCTCCAAAATTTTCTCAGCCGTGGCATCACTGACACGGGGCCTATTACCTACAAAGTAAAATACGTTAAGTTTAAACGTAATAAAGCGAATACTGCAGCGAAAAACGTTTTTCTCTGTGTAGAGCTCCAAGAGAGCGCACGAGCATACTGACGTGTTTTTGTAGTCATTGAGACCCAACGTCCATTATATTGGACATTGTCAAATATGCAACGCATACAAAAAAACTACCGCATTTTTTGCTCAAATATGAATTTCTTTGTGTGCTTCAACCTCTTACGAACACAAATCAATGCTTAAATACGCTTTAAGACATCCAAAAATGAATCTAAATCCACTTACTTCTTGGCCGGCAGCCGTAAAAGCCGTTCGCGCTCAACCCCGACATTCCGAGTGCTCCTGAGAGGCGGGAAACACACCGGCTTTGACCATATTCACTAGATGGCAGCACGGGTCCAGCAAGCAGCCGAGAAAACACTTTCCCGGAGGAGGCAAGCGCTTTGAAAGCTGTGGTGCGGTGTGTTACAATGTCCAATATATTGGACAAATGTTCCATTGCCGGGTCTCAGGAGGATATACGGGTATATATGAAAGCAGACATATTTTAACAAGGGCGCAATCCTGTCGGCACACATAACGCATGCAAGCTCCCAAACCTCGCCATTATGATTAACCAATTTGATATGTATATTTGTGGTATATAAAGAACGCCATGCATGCAAGTTCTATTGTTCACAATAAAGCATCTTTAAATAAATGGTAGTTTAAATGCAGTCTTTTAGCTTTCACATCAGTGGATAAAATTGCTAATAATTTGAAGGTTGGGATGGCTACATGCTACACACTTCATTTAACGAGATTTCTGTGAATGTTGTTTACTCACATATGCGATTACTTTCTGTTGCCATTTACCATAATAATACGCGCGCACTAAACCAAACTCCACATTGCGTTTACAGTCCTCCGTTAAGCAGCCACATATTAAATAAAGCTACATGGAAGCATATCTTTTCCAACACTAACAGTGTGGCGCACATGCTTGTGAGGTATGGATACTGGTACATATGCCCGCACATGCACAACTACACACTCAGCGTGGAGTGGTTCATAGGAACCCGCACACGCGCATTTCCTTCGGTGGGGCCACAGGATTTCTGCCATGTGAGAGTAATACCATTGATTCAGTGTTCACTGCGTACTTGTAGCACCCCTGAATTTGTTATTATTTTTTATTATTATAATTATTATTATTATTATTACTATTATTATTATTATTATTATTATTATTATTATTATTATTATTACTTTATAAATGCATGAGAAGTAAGACAAAAAAGTCATAGTTTCGCCGCAAGGGAGAAGCAATGAATGCGATAGCGAGAAATTGGAATGTCACACGAAGAACGAGAAGCAGCTCGTTACTTGCAGCTTCCCGCTGAAGCACGAGAATGAGCTCGAAGAGGACACGCAGGTATTCACAGGAGAAGCGTGAACTAACAACTATCACAGTTGTTACGCCTTTGTGTTTGTGTAACGCTCTGCAAGTGTCGACAACGCAGAACCCGACGCTCTTAAATTTTTCTTCTCTTAAAGTACGGCGCGCGGAATGACCCCTCTGCGCCTTCTGCCACGCGGTGACGTCTGGCTCAAGCTGTGCGCGGTGTTCATTTTTTAACGCGACAGCGTTAAAAAGCTCGTTTCGCAGAAATTCCGGCGTTGGTGTCGGCGTCGGCGTCGGCGTAGTTGGTTGTGAGCGAAAAATCATCATCTTGTCCGTGACCGAAAAATTGAGAAAGATGCAAATAAAATAAATAATAAAAATTTCCGGGTCCGAGTGAGGATCGAACCCAGGCCGTCTCTTGGCAAGCAGGCGTTCTACCACACAGCCACGCTTCTGCTTGGAAAGACAGGGAAAGTAACTTTCTCTGCTTGGAAATGCAGTGAAAATAACTTTCATCCTTCGCAAACGCAAGCGTCCTTTATATAGGCGTCGTAACATGACATGTAATATCCCAGGAATATTGCGTGGTACAAGCGTACATTGGCATCGGGCGTCAGAATATGTGACTATCACAACGATTTCGTAGTTTAATGCAGGTCACCCATTACAAACGGTACACACCTTACTGCGCGTATTCCCTTAACACCACGTAGTGGGTGCATAGCAAGTATGCGAGCGCGTACTCGGTTGAAGTAGGCACTCGGAACAGGATATCGCTATCGCGTTGAACTCTTAAAGGCGAAGATTAAGGGTCCCCCCAATTTTTTGTTTTGGTTTGGTTACACATCACGAGTGGGTTCAGAAAGGGGCCCCTTTTTTTGTGCGCGTTTCAAGGGCACTTTTCAAATTGAAAGAAAATGTAGGAGCGTAGCGGGATAGAAAATATGCTCACGCTCCTCCGAGATCTGCATATCGCCCCAGCGGGAAATGGTGTCTAATAATGTGACAAATTATATTGTGCGTAGTTCGCAACGATTGCAAGTAATTATTCCATGCATTAAAGAGAAAAAAAATAGCTTGCTGTTATTATGCTGGGGCGTGCATGGCGTGGGGCCAAATGGTCAAAGGGTGCGGAGCGCGGGGTCGCTGGTTACAATCCCCTGTCGGTTGCCTTGGAATTTTTTTTCTTATCAGTTATTTCTATTTTGCCTTATATATATATATATATATATATATATATATATATATATATATATATATATATATATATATATATATATATATATATATATATATATGCGTGTGTGTGTGTGTGTGTGTGTGTGTGTGTGTGTATACATACATATACATATTCGGGGCATGACGGCGACCGCAAAAACCAGCCGAGAACGTCCATATGATTGCTATCGCAAACCGCCAGGCCTGCGCAGCACAGTCACAGCGAAAGCTGCAAGAGCGGTCTTTATAGAGCCTTTTCTAAGCACTCTTGGGCTGATGATCTTGCTGCTCCGGGACGTCCGAGCACGCTAGTGTCTCGCTTTAATTCCCCTACCCCTTCCCCCCCTTTATGTCCGGATCGTCAATAAAGTTGTTTCACTCACTCACTCAAGCACTCTTGGGGCAACTACTACAAGCACACTTGCCAGAATTCGGGTTTTAGCTAGTTGGTACTCGTTCATAATTGGGGATACTTCTGGCGCAAATCAGACGAGGACACATAACACAAAAGATCAGGACGGGCGCCGACCACACTTGCCACTCCGCTATAAAGCATCATAACTTTTGTGTAGTGGGGAAGCGTCCACCATGCCATTATTCGTCAAAGCGTGGTACCCGCTACACGCTTGTAACGCAATATGTGCACTTTGTTGTTGCTGTGGCTGAAGACGATGAAGAATTATGCCTGACGCTTGTGTAATGGGTTGGGGCCTTGAACGAACCACTCGTTACGCAATTCGCATTGTGTGACGCCTGGTTGTTTCTTTACTGCTCTAAAACGCTTTATTACACAAGTTAAAGCGATTCCTTACCCGTCATGAAGCCTGCATAGGGTCAGTTTGCAACGGAGTTTCAAGCACCGGCGCAGCTCAGTGGTATAGTACAGGGCTGCCACACAGAGGGCCGGGGTTCGATTCCCATTACGTCCAAGGTATATTTATTTATTTAGTTGTTTTCTTAATTGATGCGATAGTGGTTACGGACACCGGCGGTGGCGGCGAACAACTACGGCGCAAAAACGGTCCTTGTTGCGATTTCATAACAGCTTTCGCTGGAAAACGTGGCTTGAACGCCGCGTGGTAGCCAGCGTACGCGAAGCAGCGATTGCAGATTCGACGAGTGCCTCTCTCAAAGCCCATGCAGCTGTCGCTCTCCCCGGCCTGCAGGGACAACTTTGCCCTGTTTCCCGAAACCAGCCTGACTGCTGCTTGCACGCGGCGGGCTCAGTAAAGAAGGTAGAGAGTTCTTAGGTCTGAGGAGTGAGAAATTCGGCGAAGGCATATTGCGAACGTTTTCTGCGCACAGCAGCCGTTCAACGAAGACAAGAAGGCGCGTAGGCCCGTTTACGGTATCGATAAAGAAAACAGTGCGGGAAACTTTAATTCGTTTGCGTCATTGTTTTGCGTCATTGTTCGTGAACAGTTGAAACTTAGTTCGCCAACAAGCTTAACAAAACTTACTTGCAGTGAGAAGCACGTAAATTCCTGATTTCACGAATGCCGGATGTTTTTTGCTTTGAGACTTGAGGGAACGCCAAAAATAAATTACAACTTGTGCTATTAACAAATGAAAAACAGTAGGCAATCTGCATCCCCAAGTGTGTCATGAGATTTATGTGCCCTTGTCGTAATTTGTCTGTTTTCGCACAACCTAGCCTATGCTTTTAGAATTAAGCGCGTCTTGACGATAAGGGCACGCGGCGAAAAATAGTTGCGAATGCAGTTCTTCAAGGCGGTGTACAGTGTTCGGGGATTGAAACGGGACAATTTAGGACTAAGTAACGCACATAGGTTCGTTTCGAGCATCGGGTCATATCAGCGTAATAGCGACTGGAACGCGCCGATAAGAGCTAATATTATCTTTAGAGATCAGATTCGTCACAACATGACGTGGTTATCTCATGCAATTGCGCATACGGGGCCTTACACACACACACACAAAAAAAAAAATGCGATGTAGTGTTTGACTCCGTGAGTACTGTACAAAATGTTATATACCCCCTTTGAAAAAGGTTCCGAACAAGGCGCGGTAGTCTGGCAGCCAAGGCAAGCAGCCATGATAAAGTATCCGTGCCGATCCATCCGCACACCCGTTGGGTATCCGCTTCGTGTGTAGCAGGGGTCTCAAACTCATCTCAGGCAGCGGGCCACAAACACGGAATTTAGCCCCGCAAGGGCCAGGACAGGAAAGAAGGTAAGAACGGGGGGGGGGGGGGGGGGGGATCTTTCATATATCTCATATACGGGTCATTTGTTAAAAAGAATTGGGGCTAAGATTCCATCCAACAACATGTCCATACGATCTCCACCATGGGTAAAATCTGGACGCCGATTCTTAAAAAACTGATTTTGTTTCACGGTTATGTTTCAACACATGGGGGGGCTTACGAAAACAATACTTTAGACCAGTCATGCCTGTGTAGCTCACGCACATGCTTATGAGTGAGTGAGTACAACTTTAATAAAGTCCAGTGCAGACGCTGAGGTTGCCCCGCGCCACCCAGCTACTCCCACGTGGGGACCGGCAGGTCTAGCCTAACGGCCCTGTCGCGGGCGCACTGGACGGCCAGGATTTGGTCCTCAAGGTTTGGGCTGCGCAGAAGCGCATCCCACTCAGTCTTGCTGTAAGTCGGGCCGAGCGAGCCGCACTCACAAAGCATGTGTGCTAATGTAGCGGTCTGCCCGCAAGCGGTACAGGCGGCGTCGGGGAATTTGTGTGGATAAATTTCATTTAGATATGCTAGCGACGGTTACGAATTTTTTTGAAGCAAGTGCAACGAGACTGCCTGTGCTCTATTGAGTTTTGAATGTGGAATCGGGAAAGCCCTCCTCGCCATGTTGTAATACTTGGTAATCTCGTTGTGTGTGGTTGGAGTGTCTTTATGTCCCACGTCGTCGGCGCTGGAGCCGTCGCCCATGTCGAGAGCAGCGCGGTCGGTGTATTATGAAAATAAAAACATATGGGATGAACATAGCCATGTGCGGGCCGCGGGCCGCAAGCGAGAAGTTCGCGGGCCACGTGTTTGAGTCCCCTGGTGTATAGGATGGCTGTCGCGTCGCCTCCTGTAATTTTTCGCATTACGGGGTGGGAAAACGACTTGAAACTTATCCCAGAATTCAGTGAAGAGAAAGTATTGAAGTTTTATTCGACCAGGTCGGCCACAGACGGCTGTCTCGACCGCAGCTACAACTTTCACGTTGAATCATACGTCATACCTTCGTCCGTGCGGTCAAACAAGTGCAAACAGAGGTGAGTTCTTTTTTGCAACATCGTTTTACGGTGCCACTGGCTATCGGGAATGTGATGGGGCATTGGTTAATTAAATGTTGTGAGGAGGTAATTGATTGTGTTTTGAAGAAGTGCCGAAATTGTGCCCGCGAGGATCAAACGCAGACGGCGGAGCACATAATTCGGCTTTCGAGCGTGATGTCACACGGTTTACCCGCGGTTCGGGGCGCAGGTGGCGTTATTAGACTTGTTCTCTAAATCTAGTTTCAATTTTAGACTGCCTTTTTACGTATAGTTTGTTTGCGTTTTGCCTACCGTGAGCCGCCAGCCGCCAGCAAGCACTGCCTACGAGCCGCTAACATGTGCACAAAACGATAAAAATATTTATTTATTTATTTATTTATTTATTTATTTATTTATTTATTTATTTTTGTTACCCTCAATCGCCGAAGCATTGCAGAGGGGAGCGGGTTACAACATGAAAAATACAAAATAGCGAAACAAGACATGCTATTTTATACATGAACAAGACTAAAGCGAATGACATCTCTACTCAATGAAACGCAACAAAAGTGAAACGTAAAAAAGTGAGGGTGTGGTTGCCGCGGGGAGGGATGCCTAGAGGAGGGAGAGAGGAGGTTTTTTACCTTTATGTTTTTTGAAAGGGTTTGCGCATGCGCAGTAAGGGTGGTCACGCCGCACACCACCACCACCGGATTAAGCTTCGCCATAAGATGCTTCACATCTAACACCTGCCGGCGCGCACACCTCCTCAACCTATCCTCCTCCTCCTCCTCCGCGGACAACGCCAACGCCGCACAACGCCAACGCCGGATGCCTGACATAGCCCGACTATTAAATGCATTCGCATTTAAAAAAATTACACCATCTCCCGCTAAAGGGAACCATGTGTAGATGCGAAGCAGCGGGCGCTAACGCTTACACTGGCGGCGGCGGCTTTGACGCTGGCGCTCATCGCAGCGTTGCGAAGGATAGGAATCTGGGGAGGCGCAAAGCACGCAGTGATGGACCGGTGTTTCCTGCTGGAACATGCCAATCGCTGCTAATGGGCAATGAGAGACAGAAGGCCCCGACTGGACACAGAGACCCGCAGTGCGCTTCTAGTTAACGCGCACGCTGCGAATTTTTATTGTTCAACAACGCACAGGAGAAATCTCCCACCGGCACCACCTTGGAGGTCAAGATCCAGTGCCATATATACGGGGTGGCCAGTGAACGGTAGTGCAGCGCGAGCAGCCGGTATTTTAGGAGCGAAGCTCCTGAGGCCCGCACCCCGCCGTCGCCGTTGAAGCTCCCTGGCACGGTGCCAGCTGGGGCGTCTCCCCCTCACGCGGGCGGATATATGAGCTTTATGAGCGCTGGAACGCGGATGGCGTCTGCACGATGCGCAAGGCGCGAGAATACGAACGCATGCGAAACGGAGGCAGGTTAGTCTCCCTCTTTCTTCGTCTCTGCCCTCCCTCTTACTTCGTATTTGCCGGCGCCGGAGTAAAAAGACAATGAAACGCCGCTCGCGACCAAAAAGAAAGAAAAAAGCGGCGCGTGGCGTTCGGCGCACGTTGGGCAATAAACAAGGCGCGCGGCGAAAGCAGTTCGCGTTTATAAACGACAGCAAAATTAATCGAAAACCATGTTTGTACAAATATAACAAAAATAAGGACCGACTTGAGATTACTTTGGGCTGCTCACAGAACATGGATAGTCGTCCTCAGAAACGTAAACGTGATGATGAAGACGATAAGCAGCTTCGCAAGGATGCGAACGCAAAGCCTAAGCGGCGGTAGCAAGACGAGCCCGGCAACAGGATCCAGCGGTCAAAACACGAAGAGCGGAGCTACAACGGCTACGCCGACAGGATCCTGCCGTACGTGCTAGAGGTGCCGAATCTAAGCGCCGACGGCTCCAACAGATTCAAAACGTACATAGTCGTTTGCTTCCCATTTCTAAGGAGCTTCGATCATCGGTTGTATTCGCACACGGAACAACTGCTAGTTTTCCCATCTACATCATGAGTGGGTACAGAAGGGGGGCCACTTTTTCATGCGCGTCTCAAGGGCAGTTTTCATTTTTAAAGAAAATGTAGGAGCGGTGCGTTAGAGAAAACGCGCTCAAGCTCCTTCAAAATCTGCGTACCTTAAGCGGTATATGGTGCATATGAATAGCTCACCGCCGTTTAATCAGCGGCACAAGCATGGCGCGTGGCTGTGTTGGCTGGCGCAGTAGGCTGCGGAGCGAGGGGTCGCTGGTTCAAATCCCCGATCACGTGCTTTTTCAACCAAGAAACTCGCTAGCAGACGCTGCCTGCGTCGGCGTCGCGAGGCGAGATGGGGGGGGGGGGAGCGTAGGAGAGGAGAGAGATGGGGTACACGCATGCGCAGTGGGGGGTGTGGACGCCGCGGGCAAGGATGCCTAGAGGAGAGAGGGTGGAGCGTAGGAGGGTAGAGAGGGAGGGGATGCGCATGCGCAGTGAGAGTGTGGTCGCCGCGTGAAGGGACGCCTAGAGGAGATAGAGGGGGAGAGGAAGGTTATTTGTTTTTATTTTATTGAAAGGGTTTGCGCATGCGCAGTAAGCGTGGTCACGCCGCACACCACCACCACCACCACCGGATTGAACCCCGCTCTAAGATGCTTCACATCTAAAAATCAAGAATCTGCTGGAAAACGCCGGCATCTTGACACGTGTAGACAGGAAGTCGTAGGGATAGGGAATAGATCGGGTGACTAGGGAGAGCTATTGCGAAGTAGGTGCGCTGATGAAGAATGACGAAAGAGGGAGTAATCAGGTGGAAACGATGTAACCTGGTAGCTGATTCCAATCGTCTGATGTGACCGGTATGAAGGAGCAAGAAAATGGGTTTGTGTAGCAGAAAGTACCTTTAACCTTGTGTGTGTGGTCAATCCGAGAGGAATGATATGTGCGAGGCGTAATGAGCTCACTACGCAGTAATGGATGATGGTAGGTCTTATGGAAAAGGCAAAGGCGGAAGTACTTCCGACGTAGGGATAAAGGTGGCAGTGACAAATGGTGCTTCATTGCTGTTACGCTTGATTTACGGTGATAATCCGATAGAATAAAACGTGCAGCGTTATTTTGAATTAGCTCAAAATACCTAATCAAGTTTTCGTGGTGAAGGTTCCAGATTGCCGCAGCGCACTCTAAATTCGAGCGCACAAGGGTTTTATAAAGAAGCATCTTGAGGAAAAGTGGGGCGTACCCCAAGGGGCAGGTTTCCTGGAAAAGCTTCTGGAAGTGGGCTTCTGCACTGGGCGTCTTGGATATCTTAGTGGCCACCATCGTTATCCGTGGACAGACCGTGTCGTTCTCGATGTTATTGTCACGTCGAACCTGGGATTTTTGTTTCAGTTCCTTTTTGTCCTACATAGTTTTTTACAAGAAAGGCAATGAGCCCGTTCACGAGGCGCCTTTCTTGTTTGCTTTGGTTTGCTCAAAGCAAAAATCAATGGCACTGTTGTCTCTCGCAGGAGCTGAAGGCCGCTTGCCATGTTCGTCCAAAAGTCTGAGTCAGTTGAGATGTTTCGAGCAAGCTTTGATCCTTTGTGATATTCTGAAGAGTGGCCCCTCATCTCTATTTATAGCCACTGGCCACTTCTATTTAGTTTCCTCATTTCTTGGAAAGCGGTGGAATGAAACCTGCAAGCAAAAAAAAATTCAGCATATATTCTCGTTTTTCTTCAACAGTACCTGAAACGCGAATTCAGACGGCCCGAAGCAGATAGCGAAGCGACGTTCCGTGCTGGTTTGCATCGTAGTTGCTATCAGAGCCAAAGTCCGACCATAAAAGCAGCATCCCCGGACTCACTTCTGCTTGCTAAATAGATAAACTCAATCTAAAAAAACACGCCGGAATGCCGATATTTGAGATTTTTCGATGCGCGCGCGCGCACACTGCCTCCAGCGGCGGTCACTTCGCGCTCCGCAACAAATGCCTAAAATAACACCTTCTGGGTTTGGACAATTTCTTTCACTATCAAATCAGAATAAGCCCAAAGATTTGCAAGTGGCATACCGACGCGCGGACTAGTCAGAGGTCAGAGCGCGACACTACCTATATATAACGTACGTACCTTTTCCAGTTGAGTCCAAGTGTCCAGTTTGTTTACAGAGGGGCACACAGCAGTGAGTCGGCATGCTTAGCTTCCTTGAACAGCATAGAGAGCATACAAATGAAATATTCTGCGCCTGGTCGAGCACAAGCGGCACCTTGTGAAACGCCAACTGCCATCGGGAATCCTTTAAGATGGGCGCCACAGCCATCTTAATGCATATTTAGGACATATTTAGAACATATTTAGAGCATATTTAGAACAAGTATATACGAGTAAAGCGGGTAAAGTTTTGAAAACCCATTTTTTTTTATTGGTTTGCTAGAAATATAGCTAATAGCATCCGTTCCTACGCGTGCAGAGACTTATGGCCACAAATTTTAAGCAGTTACGCTATAGTTCCTTCTTAGCTACTATACTTGCGTATCGAAAGCTTTCATACCAATTGCTTTTAATCGAATTCCGTAAAGGTATAAAGTCCTCTATAATATTCAATGCACCCGCAGTTCATACGGTTAGAAGCAAGGCGATATTTAAATTTAACTCGCAAAAGACGTTCAACTGACACGCAAAAAAAATTTTTTAACTAGAGATACGGTGACAATCTGTTTACGAAACTCAATAGGAAATATCGATAAGTATTCAATTTAAACACAATGTATCCGGATAACTGGAATACCGAATAACTGGAATATTCAGCCGTATCCGGTACCTGATCCCCAACTCGGTGAAGTTATTGATATACAAATCGCTGTTTAGTTCTTATCTTAACTATTGCTATTTGGTTTGGGGAACAACTACAGAAACAAACTTAACAAAATTACTGAGAATACAGAAGAAAATACTGAGGCTGATAGACAACGCTATAGTTCTAACACCTAGCGACCCACTGTTTAAAAAAATATAAGATAATCAAAGTGAATGACCTATATCAATGCAGACTGCTACTAGAGTACCGTCTTAGCTGCAAACGCTGAAACTCTTCATTTACGGAGATGGCGAAACTTTGCTTAAAGGAAAAGGCGTACGAAACAAGAACTACAGAAATGTGGAACGTTCCTTACTTTGGTACTAATTATGGTTTTGAGATGCTTCGATGTACTCTTCCGCGAATTCTAAATAATTACATTAGCAAAGGTATAGAGGCGTCTCATTTAAGTGTCGCAGAATTAGCGGCTCTTCTGGGGACGAAGCTCCTTAGGGTGTGGGTCTGTCCCTCCTCTGTGGTAGTAGTAGTAGTAGTAGTAGTAGTATAGTAGTAGTAGTAGTAGTAGTAGTAGGTAGGTAGGTAGGTAGGTATAGCCACGTATAGTGGAATGTACCCACTCCACGTGATAAAGATGACGATGACGCAGTATAGTGGAATGTACCCACTACACGTGATAACGATGAAGTATAAGCGCGTTCCAGTATAGTGGAATGTACCCACTACACGTGATAACGATGACGATGACGCTTCCAGACCAGTGGAATGTACCCACTACATGTGATAACGATGAAGTATAAGCGCGTTCCAGTATAGTGGAATGTGCCGACTACACGTGATAACGATGATGATGACGCTTCTAGACCGTTCCAGAAAGCGCGTTCCCGACCACACATTCTCTTTCTGCCATGCATGAAAACAATCGAGCTTCGCCCACTCATCATCATTCACTTCGTGGATATAGCGTGATTTTTTTGTTGTTGTATAAACTATGTAGCAATTTATTTAGGTGCAGAAGATTGCAGCAGGTTTCTTTGTTGTATAAGCTATGTATAAACCACGTTTTCAGTTTCCCTTTATGACATGATCTTTACGCAAAACAATGTGACAGTTTAAAAAAAAGTGTATGATATTGTCACATGTCCAGGAATTAGCGACATCGCCGAACAGCGCCTCTAGCGGTCGCCCTTGGAAACATGCGCGTTTTTTTATGGGAGAGCGTCGTTTTTCGCGAATAACTAATGATAGAAGCCATCTTTCACCAAATTCCCGAGGAAATAGGCTCTATGCAACCATCCCGACATCGCATGGAAGCGGCAACATTATTTACGTCCAAAAACCCGTTCCAAATTGCGGGCGAAGTTTTAAGTATGGGAGTCTATGGAAACGGTCAAATTTAGGACGGTTTTCTGGCCACTAAAGTGCAATTTGCAACGAGACGGTAGCATAGATTGGTATATTCCCGGGGATTTATCAACTTCAATGACTCAGTTATCACCTGGCTGCAGCAGCAACTCTTCAAATGGCGAAAAAGTTGTTCCAAAACCGCAGTTTTCATAACAAGGTCGCGGAATTCATTGTGGTAGATACATAAACTGGGTTTTCGTCCGCAGGACCGCGTCGAAGCGATAGCCGAGCGCGTTGAACGACGCGAGATCAAACTCACTGATAACACAACCGCGACTTCGCAGGTTCGATTCCGGCTGCGGTGTCCTTTTTTTTCTCGCTTAGTCTGGAAGCCTTTCGCCAGATGGCATACGACGAAATATAGGTGATTTAGTTTCGGTTCTTGTTTTTGTTTCTTTCCGCACCAAAATTAGCGGGCAAAAAATAATTGGTTTCATAGTATCGTACAATACTAAAATGCTTCTAAGCGCCGTTCTCGTTTAGATATAAAGTATCCAGTCCATAAACAGACAAACGCAGAAAACAGGTTTTTAAAGTTGGTTTAAAGCTAAATCTTTATGGAGATATTATGAATATTTTTTCCCCTGCAGCTATTCATAGGAAAGGTGTATTTGTGCGACTCTTGTGCTGCCTGAAACGTATTAAACAAAAGTTTAGCGTCGATTGTGTGGAATTAAAAGACACAAAAGTATACAAGTTTCCAGCAATCGCAGTTGTAGTATTCGTACAATGGAATGCAGCTGAAGCTATTTGACGGAGTCCATTTGCGTTATATCAAAGCGGAATTTCTTGCGTAAACCATCATGGTCAGAGATTCTGATATATGTTGCAATAACGAATTCGTATTGTTTGTTCATCGATAATGTCGCGGCATTTTCACAGAAGGAAGCAAATTATGTTAAGTTTCTTCCAGACCCCGTGGATAAGAAGTTTTCTGTTAACATATTTGTCAAAGAAGACGGCTGGGCATTTTATGAACTTTACACGTTCTAGCGCTGGTTTGTTTAGTGAAAGAGAACGGGAATTCTCTCTACAGCTTTATGCGGTGAATTGAACACAATATATTTGATTTTTAGAGCGTAAGCTCGCTGACGCTATATGTTTCAAGTTCATTCGTCGCGTCTCATTGACCTTGAGCCGCCGGAGCGCTAGCGTGGCAGGCGTGACGTCACGCCACGTGGTCCGCTAGCTTTTTTTTTGCGATAGCTTTTTTGAACAGAGCGATTTGTGGACGTCCTTGCGCTTATTCGCACAAATTAGGTCTGAACCTTAAAGTCTGCGATGCATGTCAGAGTTCTGTCTTCAGCTTCATAAATGCTCGAACTTTTAAGTGCGGTGCATTTTAGGGTGGCAGGCTGTCGTATGCAGTCGTCACTTGGCGCAACGAAGGCAAAACCACACATAGCATAGCCAGCTGTAGCATATTGAGCGTGCCCTCGCGCCAAAGAGAAGTCTTCTTCTT
>JALIZH010018842.1:0-30078 GCA_030522465.1 Rhipicephalus appendiculatus
TGTAGATATACAAATAGTAACAATGACACAGAAATTAAAAAATAAGAATAAATCGGAGATGGAATGGAGGAGGAGGAGGTTACAAAAGAGATGTTACAGTAAACAAATGGGCAAAAAATTATACAGAGGCCAATAGGTAACGTGCGCTATGGTAACGGAGGGCAGCAAAGAGAGCACTTGTGCTAACAATCAAGCAATCATAAAAAAAAAACTTCTTGAATAATTTAGCACGAAGAACAAGTTTACAGTACGCCTGAATAGCTACTGTTACGTAAAAGATAGTTCTATTGCATCTAGCATCGACACCGGTGGTGCGATGGTTTTTAGAATGTAATTTGCATATAAGTCAATCTCATGGTATGTAAAGTCAAGCTTACATTAACGACATCTTTCAAATCGCTGTGTGAAATCCGCGAGACGGAAATCAAACCCATTCTTGCATACTTGAGTATTTGCGACGAAGCACCACTCAAGACAAACTTCGATAACAACACCGTAGCGGCATCCGAGTTTGAGGGAGAAACACCGCACGCGTTAGAGTCCGAAGCACAGTATCGTGGCTACAAACGAAGTTATGGCACCGACCCAGCTAAAAAGAAAACATCGAGAAACAAAAGGTCGGCTGCGGGTGGACGCTCGAGCGCCATAACGTGACTGTGCTCGACCAATAGGGACGCGTATAGACTTAATCGCCTGTGCTCACTAGAGCACTCTGAGGCAAAGACAAAAGAATGCCTCTGTCATTAGTTTCGTTTAGGTGGCTTAGTGGCAGCAGCATCAGCTTGAGAAGTAGAGTTCAGCCAACGTTTATTGCTTCGCATGGTGGTGTTTACGCCACAGTATCTTGTGTCTTAAGATACACGATACATGACTGAATGTATCGGAAATACACAAAAAAATGAAGGACACTTTGTACATTCCAAAGTGTGCACGGCGAAAGCGTGTGGCCATTCCACTGACTATGCCATGCCTTTTTGTCTTTTACTCTCAGTGGGATAACACACATACCGAATGTGTGCGTTTTCTTTTTTTAATTTTTTTACCGCGAATAGCAGCGACACGAGAGACTAATCTTTCTCCGTTCGCATGCGTTCGTAATTTCTCGCGCTTAGCGCATCACGCAAACGCCATCCGCGTTCCAGCGCTTAAATGGAAGGACCCTTTGTAAATTCCAAAGTGTGTTCCGCGAACGCCTGTGTCCATTGAGACGGCATCGGTCAGAATGATTCCAAACGCTGGGAACAGTGACGCTACGCAAGCAAAGCGTGAAAGCTGTAGAGTCCCACGCGACCGGCGTCCGTTTGCGCACCCCGGCGGCCACCTGGCTCCGTGCCAGGGGTCGGACGGACGGACGGACGGCATGGACAGACGGACGGACATGGACGGACGGATGGACGGACAAGGATGGACGGACACGGACGGACGGAAGGACGGTCAGACGCGGACGAACGGACGGACGAATGGACGGACGGATGAATAGACGGACGCCGGACGGACGTGAGCATGAGACATTAAAGGCTTTCGCCTTAATACAGATATTCGTTTTGCGAGACGTATCGCGATACAGATACACGATACCCAAAGAGTATCTAAGATAGTATCTAAGATACATGTATCTTCGATACTGCCCAGCTCTGTCAACGTGACCCACCGCGGTTGTCTAGTCGTTATGGTGCTGGACCGCTGACCCGCATTTCGGTGGAGGCGAAAATTCTAGAGGCCGATGTACTTAGATCTAGGCGCATGTTAAAGAACCGTAGATGATCAATCACTGCGGCACCTCTAATAGTCATATATCAATTTTGGACGGAAATCCCAGCAATTATTATTACATTGCGAACATGAAAAAAGAATTCGCACACTAATATGTTGACAAAGTCACATTGCTGTGTTAATTAAAGAACGTAAACCCAAGATCTTTCACATTAACTATTAAAGTGGTGTGCATCCAGTAACAGCAATCGCCGTTTTTTTTTTTATTTTTGGGTGGGGGGGGGGGGGGGGGGGGCGTGGTATTGCTAGTCATGATCGTCGTAATTCATTTTATAGATACAGCAGTTAGCTGTCACCGTTGTCTTTGCCTCACCGTCATGTACCGTATGAAGTCCAAACTGATAACATTGCCCCGCGCACCGTATGTTCTACAAGCTGGGACGAGCGCAGCTGAAGCATCGATGAAACGATGCGACAAAATCGCCCCTTTTGTTGGCGGGGTGTTGAGGGGGAGTGGTGCTTTCTTGAAGGGGTGCGTTTTGGGAGGCAGAGTAGGAACTGCGAACGTTGATCATAAGGGCGCGGTTCCAAGAGCTGAAGCGCTCTCTCTCTCGACAGACATAAGCAGACGGCTTGACCTCTCGCCGCCTCACGTTGACACAACAGACAGTACAAAACCTGCTTCGCTTCCTGGCGCGGACTATTTCTGGCCAGCTGATCCGCCTCTCTGGCTGGCCAAAGTAAACAGCTAGTTTGTGATGGCCCGAATAACGTCTCAGACATCAAAATTTCACCACGTGGTGTCTGCGCTTTCACCGGAGATCGCCGGCGAAATCAGAGGCCTCATTCTTGCCTCACCGGACACGAACCCTTATTACACGCTGTGACCACACCTTACGACCACACCAATGCATTAATCGCACCATTGTCGCACTGTCGCATAGATACCACACTCACTCATCACAGTCCCGCAGAAACGTGGTTTCGATAACTGACGCGTGTTTATGGCGCTTATCGCTGCGGGAAATACAATGGAGATGTATTGCAGTGCAAGGTTATGTGCACAGCCATGGGCAGGGTTTCCAATTATGCGAGGGGGGGGGGGGGGGCGAAGTCCTATCTCCCCCCTCCTTTGTTGGGTAGAGCTCGAAGGAAAACAAGCTTCGCAGTGGATGAAATAATGAAAATGAAGTGATCACGTGCTTGTACCCCCCGGATTTCTGGGGTTAGAAATGGGAAGTAAAGGGATCTTTGATTGCAACATCAGTGCTTCTACGGTGACATTATCAACAAAATCCTGCATCGTCATAATCCTGCACTTTAAACAACGTGAGGTCAGGTCCCAATGAGTAAAGGTACTAGGCAGAGTTAGAGCCCCTCTCAGATGATTAGGGAGTGCCGGCCGCCCCGTGTGAAAGCCTATGGTTATCTTGGAAGTTTGAAAGTGACATACCCTAGGCAACGAACACCTTTCGTGAAAGCCTACCTCAGATGGCAAGCGCGCGTAACTAGAGAACAGTTCGGCTTTGCGCAGTGGTGCAGTTTTTGTAGGTGCAGTCTGGGTGAGTCTTTAAGCGCGCAGAACTCCAGTATTGTGTTCTCGTCGATTTGTGGCAGAAGAGTGAGGTCCGCTGACTATGCAGCACCAGATTTCGAAAGAAAAGGCCGCATTTTCTTGGTCCAGAAACTCGGCCAACGACTGCTGCTCAGCCTCTCCGTGGCCTCTCGTTCTGGAGAAGCGCGACTGCACCAAGAGGAAAATTGCGGAGGCACCCTGTCGTAGCGGAGCACCAATAATTTTGAATATCGCCTATTCCTTTGTGATAAAATACTTGGCACTTTTCAGTTAAAACTATGCTAAGGGAGAAGAAGGGATTGCTGAAAAATGGCAGCGGCTTAGGTCGGCTAGGCCCGGTTATGCAAGCGAAAGCTTGTTTTCTTGGTTATGCTTGTTTACCCTCGTAGTCGAAGCACAGTGATTGCTGCTCCAAAAGCCCAATGCTGTTGCCTTTCTGCATCCTTCTCCCGACGTTTAGGCCGCCGAACTTCTCGTTCTACACTCGTTTCAGCCTGCCACTTTGCGCACTTGTACTGACTTTTCAGCTTGAACTGATTATCATCCGAGCGATATCCGCGGAATGGTCCGACGGAGCTTGCCGCCGTCGCCACGGCGACCGCGCACACACCTTCGGCACACATGGACCACTGTCCTCGCTCCCCCTTTCTGTCACATTGCCATGCAAAGAACCTGGAGTGAAGCCCGCTGGGCCGGCGTGGCAGAGAGAGCAGGTAGGCCCGCGGTTAGTCACGCGTGGACACGGCTAGCGAGGCAGCGGTAGCGGCGGTAGTAATCCTAGCAGCGTTCAGAGCAGCGGTGGTGGCGGAGCGCGGCTCGTCTCAAGCACACCGTGGTCTCGAGCATCTGTTCTTCGTTTCAAGGCGACGCGAAAATACACAGCGAAACTCTTTCGGCTAGTTCAGTAAAGCTTTCGCTTGAAAATCATCGCACAATTATACTCTGACAATTGTGAAAATTGCTCCAGATGCCCCAAGACTACACACAGCTTTATGAGCTTGCGACAGTTCTGCGTTGTCTGTCGATGAGCCTTACCTTTTCTGCACTTTGCACTGTGAAGTTGACCATAACCTTTTTCTCGTGAAAATAGCTTTCCACCTGGAAATGTGAAACACATATGGACATCAGTTCAGCTTGCAAGGTTTCGCGATTGTTGTAATGATACACTAAATAAGCACTATAATCTCTTTCTCATAGCGGTTCCCAGCAGATGAAAAATAAACTTTCGCCGAGTGTATTTGACTACTACATAAAACATTTGTGGACCTACTTTTTGCTTGTAATGGCAACTGATAGGCGAATAGCTGGAATGAACCTCATTTTCCTCTGCGCGAGACGATTATTTAATTAAATGTTCGCATGTTACAACAGGAGGAAGTTTCGATTTCGAAGAGCACTCGGGGCCTTGTTACGCAGTTCGCCTACACTCGTTAACAAATACTATCAGGTGAACGCGAATACCAGTGACGTCAGTAGCCACGTTTTGCCATGTTCTCAGCGTTGCTTTTTCGTCTGCTGTGTTGAGCTCTGCGAGTGCTTGTTTCCTCGATCACCAAACAACGTCGCTTATCTGGTGTAGATATCGATGAAGGAAAATCCCTTTGCGAATCTCGCCGGTGGCTGCGATTTTGTTCTTGTCGTCGTCGTCTAATTGAGGCGACGATTTCCATGAGGCTTGGAGCAGCAGGAGTATTAGTCGTGCTGAAAAACATTCTTGCTTCAATCACTTGTAAAGCAGCAGGTTCAACAGTGACAAAGGAAGCGGTGCCATCGCAACATTGGCGCTCTGTTACAGTGTGTATGCGTAACATTTAAGTGGTGTGATAGACGCTTTGTCTATCCCTGACGCAGCAAGATTCCACCATTAATGAGCTGTAGTTTCTACACTTCGTAACGTTTATGGACACCTGGTTACATATCTAAACAGAGAGAGAATAAAACATTTATTTGGTGTGCTGCGCGAGAACATCGGTGAGTGGGATCCTTAGTCCGGGATCCCATTGGCGCGGGCCGCTGTCCTCGCAGCAGCAGCGTTGTCGGTTCCGACATGCTGTGGTGGTTTGTCCCACTACTATATATATATATATATATATATATATATATATATAGGTATTGGTTTTCTCGGTCGCGTGAGTGTTCTTGTCGAAAAAAAATGAGGATGCTGTGAGTTGATGATTATCTAACTGTCAATGCTTTACGCGGAGTCGGTAAGCGGGTAAGTCGCGGCAATGTCGTGCTTGTGGGTCACAGGTTAGGCTCTGCATCATAAGGTGTCACTGCCAAACTTGTCCATCTCGTACTCGCACCGGTAACCTCGTCAGAAGTCGTGACGTACGTTGTATACAAGGTGTCCCCGCACCTGTGACGGTTACATCTTTTCATTACGTTTTTTGTTTTTTTATAGTTTTTAGTTTTTTAGTCCCCCCCCCCGCCCCTTCTTTGTTCCTTAACTGTTGTCACGTGCATTTATAAGATGCTCTCGTATGAATAAAATTTTCAGTTGGAAGTCAGCGCTTGTCCTGTGTGTTTCCGTTGTGCGGCGTCCGTTCTTTGCGCTGTTAATTTAAGTACGCAGTAAGGCCATTAGTTTGTGGGTGATAAGCTGTTGAGTGTCTGAACTTGGAGGTGCACGAGCGATTTCTTCGACAACATCGGCAGTAAATCGACGACCACGGTCGCTTATTATCACTCGAGGAGGCCCGTGCCGGAGAACGATGGAGTGGAATATATACTCGGAAACCTGGGCTACCGTGGCGGGGGATAAGGCCGCTGTCTCGCAATACCGTGTCATGTAGTCAGCACATGCTATTATCCACTTGTTGCCTCTCGAAGAACGCGGGAACGGACCGATCAAGTTTTTCAAAAAGAGTGCTAAGTGGCGTTATTGGCTGCAGGTAACCGACCGAAGCTAAGGTGCGTCACTTGTGGCTCTGACGTTTTGTACAACTAGCCACATTGGTGTCAACTGTTTTGCGCATTTGGGGCCAGTAGAATCGGTCTTTGGTGCGACTTAGTGTTCGCGCGCCCCCCTAAGTTACCAGACGTCGGGTCCTCATGCGTAATACGCGTAACAGATGTGTGAAGAGAATTGAGAACGACCAGAAAGCAGCGAGCGCTCGTCGATGGTAAGTTCGTCCTGTAAAGGAGACCGTCTCAGATACAAAATAGGCCTTCGGTTACCGAGCCGTGCGTAGGAGGGAAAATGCCTTTCAAGCTGGGGTCTTTGCGCTGCTCAGCGGCGAAAGTTAATGCGTCGGGGAAGTCAGCTGACAGGGAAGCGATATGATGTTCAAAGTTGTGAGCTTCGCAATCTGTCGTAGGTAGTGGCATGCTAGAAAGGCAATCCGCATCAGCGTGTCGGCGACCATGTTTGTACGAAATAGCGGAAACATATTCTTGTAGACAAAGCGCCCATCTTGCGAGACGTCCGGGTGGGTCATGAAGGTTGACCAGCCAGCATAGGGATTGGTGATCGCTGACAATGGTAAACGGGTGACCGTAAACGTAGGAGCAAAACCGCTGCACGGCAAATATACTACTGCGAGGCATCCCGGCTCAGTTACAGTGTAGTTGCGTTCAAGCTTGCTTAAGGAACGGCTTGCGTACGCTACAAAATGTTCTTTTTGCCAGAGCACTGAATGAGAACGGCGCCGATGCCGACACCACTTGCGTCTGTGTGAATCTCTGTTGGAGACGAAGGGTCGAAGCGCCAAATTATTGGCAGTTGAGTTAAGAGAAACTTCAAATGGTGGAAAGCGGCATCACACTCAGCGGTCCACTGAAACGGAGTGCTCCTTCCAAGAAGATTTGTCAGGGGGGTGACAGATATCCGCAAGCCCGGGTATGAACCGCCGGAAATATGAGCAGAGCCCTACGAAGCTACGAAGCTGTTTCACAGATTCATATGATGCAACGGCTGCTCTCTTGTGTTGGTCTGGTTTTATGCCATCTTTATCCACGAGATGTCCCAATACTAAAGTTTGGCGCTCAGCAAAATGGCACTTTTTGAATTTAACACGAACCCGGCCTTTTCAGCACAGTCGAGCACAATATCCAGACGAGTGTTGTGCTCCTGAAATGTGCGTCTGAAAATCACTACATCATGAAGATTAATGACAACTAACAGACAATGATGCCAAAGAAAGTATAGGGGATGTTATTTGAAGTAATTGTAATGTAAATGGAAGAAAGGAAAGTGGACGAAAAGATAACTTGCCACCGGCAGGAATCCGAACCTGCGACTTTCGAATAACGCGTCCGATGCTCTACCACTGAGCTACGGTGGCGGTCATCCCTCCGTCCACTTTATAGGGTATATATGTGCATTTAAACGTGGAAGCGTCAATCAGCGCCGCCTGTTGCCATGGCGGTCAGTGTGGAACACTCATTTTGCCTGTTTAGCGTCACGTAGCACGTGATCTCATTACAAGTTGGACGCTGACTAATAATCCCTCGCATACTACCTAAAGGCATGAACTCTGCAAGAACGAGACCCTCGCTATGAATGGAGGAAATAAATGTAATCATCATTAAGGTAGCACATACAAATATGTCATTTCAAACCCCGCAGAATAGTGTCCATGAATATTTCGAATGTCACGGGCGCATTACACAATCCGAATGACATCACGTTGAATTCGTATAGCCCGTCTGGGGTAACGAATGCCGTTTTTTCCTTGTCAGCTGCGCGCATCGGAATTTGCCAATAACCGGATCTTAAAACAACGGAAGAAAAATAGGAAGCCGAGTATAAACAGTCTATGGCGCCATCAATACGCGACAGCGGATAGACATCCTTCTTTGTAACGAAATTCAGTCGGTGATTGGCCACACAGAATCTCCACGTACCATCTTTCTTCTCACAAGAATCACTGGTGCGGCCCAGGGACTCGCCGATTCTTGAATCACTCCCTTCGTTAGCATCTCTTGCGATTGCTTGCTGATAATCTTGCGCTCTGATGGTGCCACTCTGTAAGGTTTCTGCCGAATGGGATGCGCCGACGAGGTGTTGATTCGATGACGTATTCTAGGTGCTGGAATTGAAGGCACTTGGCTGCTTTTGGTGACGTGGAACACTTTAGCGTGCTTGGATAGAACGTCGAGGAGGGTGTGACGTTCGCTTTGGCTTAGTGACTGGCTGATAATTTGTAGGAGTTGTGACTGCTCTGAGAGTTAAGAAGCTACGTGTCTGTTCTCGCCTGCACCATCAACAGGGCCAATAAACGTCGTAGAGGATTTGTATACAGCAAGTTTCATACCCCCAGGCAACACTGAAGGCTCCATTGAACTGACGAATCCCGCACAGATGCGCTTCCGTTAACCACCGACACCACACTCAAATTTTCTTTTTCGCACAGGCCAGATAATCGGTTCGAGTGTGGCGTCGTTAGTAGAACAAGTTACTGGAACGCAGATGGCAGAGGAGGCAGGAACGACCGTGTCCTCGGAGACAACAAGCGTGTAGTCATCACGGGATGAATTCTCCAAAAGGGCAGCAGGAAAACTACCGTGCACGGAAAGGTGCCCACTTCTGCAGTCAACTGTTTCTCCACACTCCCGCAAAAAAGTCGATTCCCAAAATAACATCATGCGTGGATCGCGCAATAAGAGCAAATTGGGTGGGAAACACTTTGCCGCCCAAGGACACATTGGCAGTAGAAACTCCCACACGACACAAGGCGTCATCACTCACAGCACGAAATGTCACACCATGGCTCAAAGAAAACATCACCATAGACCCGAGAGTACTTTTACAATTCAGACTCATCACGCAAATAGTGGCGCCTGTGTCTACGAGTGCCATGGTAAGTACGCCATCAACAAGCACGCGAACTTTGTTTTTTAACATAAACACTCACGCAGGAATATCTGTCGACAGTGCCTGGAATCCTGCGGCCTTACCCCCATTGGCCGCACCGACTAGTTTTCGCTGCGGTGGTGATTGCGTGCGACGCCGCGGAGCTGGGGATCGTAGAGCACGTGGAGCGCCACGTGCACCACGACTCAAGCTTCGATCGGAGGCCGGCGACGGGTAGCGTAAACGGGCAGGTGCGCGTGACTTGTCCTGGCATAGAGTGCGCCTGGTCAAAAGGCTGGGTAGCCATGGGCAAGGGCTCTCGCTGGTATAAAGGACGGTGGTTGCAAAAAACGCGATATATAACCCGCGATACCACAGCTGTAGCACAATAGGAGAGGTCGAGTCGCTCGTGGCTGCTCAGAGTAGCCAGTCCTCTGGGTAAGCCTAGGCTGGTAGTACCGCTCTTCACGTGCACCGTAGCCAGCCGACATTCGTTGAGGGAAGCGCTGCTTCAAAAATGTTCAAGAGGGAAACGAGGTGAGCGCTAGCGTCGTTCGTCATTGGAGGGTGGCGATACGAGAAGCCACATTGCCGTGTACCTCTGTATTCGTCGTGATCTGCTGAATTAACTGATGGTTGCCACGGAGCCAGAGAACCCGGAGTTCGTGCGCGTTCTGCGTCTCTTAAGTAGCCGCCCTGAAACTCGCTGGGGCACGAGAGACATGGGAGATTTGCTGACATTGTAGCGATTCTTCCCTCGCAATCTGCCGGTTGTCGACGCGAGGTCATCTGGCGTCATAGTGTCGACACCGTCGGGACGTTAGACAGACGGCCAAATTTTGGCGCTATCCGTCTCATCTTTAGCGTTTCGAATGTGCGGCAATGCTTCATCACGTCGGACACGGAGGTAAGGCTCTCTTTTCCAACGAAGCGAAAAAAAACAAAAAAAAACAGCGCGATACACGGGACAGTGAAAGAAACGGACCAAGCGCTGAAATCAGCGCTTGGTCCGTCTATTTCACTGTCCCGTGTTTCGTGCTGTTTTTTTTTTATTGCGATAGCAATTATATGGACACTCTCGGCTGGTTTTCGCCATCATGCCCCGTACATGTATATGTATCTATATATTTATAAAAACCTCAAAGAAAAATAATTCAGAAAATGTTTCCGACGTGCGGCATCGAACCAGGGACCTCTCGCTCTGCAGCGCGCGGCGCTAACCACTCAGCCACGAAGGCGAACGGCCTTCAACGTTCAAACGGCGAGCTATTTATATACAGCGAGTTTTTAGCGTGTTTTCAGCATTACCAGCGAGATGGCACAAAGGCCGCGCTCGGCTTAGCTGGGCGCCCCGGCGTTCGTCGCGACGCGCGCTCTCAGGCGCTCGTAGCTCTCCGGAGCGCTTCGCCCGAAGGGGGGGTGGGGGGGCGGTAGTTGCCCGTAGGCGCGCGCGCTTATCTCGCGGTGGCGGAGAATTGGGCTTTCGGCGGAACGATAGCGTTGTAGTTACCGGGCGCACGAAGGTCACATCGCTCGCTGCAGTCCCCCCCGTTTGCGAAAAGAGCACGCTTTTCAAACACAGCGAAGTAACAACTGTGACACTTGTTAGTTCGCGCTCATCTGTACCTGTAAATACGTTTCGTGCGTCGTTTTTGGTTGGGCAGCGCGTTAAGTGTCGAGCTGTGAATGTTTTTAGTTCGCTCTCGTCCTGTGCGTGTTGTTTTCGTGCGTCATGTGTGCGTGAGCAGCGCGCTGCACGTTTCGACCTGCTTGCCATTCGTCGCTTGACATTCCAATTTGTTGCTATCGCATTCATTGCTTCGCCTTGTGGCGAAACTGTGACTTTTTTTTTTCACTTCTTTGATCATGTACCAATGAGCCCAAATCAGCACTTTAGTGCAGTTCATCTCTTCTCCAATTAGGAAATTGTACACTTGTTGTTATACTCTTGACATGGCTCATACTCATTGGAGGGGATCTTCCGCTATCCCTTTCAAAACATGTCCAGCCTTATCCTCTTCACGCACCCTCGCATTCACTATGTTGCTGAGCTTCAATATTTCAATGTAAGTGGTACACGTCTCCCCAGGAAGCTGCGCCCTCTGAGCCAATGTCTGCTCCGCCCGCTTCTTCTTCGCGTTGGAATCACCCAAGCGCTTTTGTACTTCCTCGTTAAAACGATCCAAAATGTGAACATGTCTTCGTGGTTCTTATTCCACACGAGAGCTGTGTATGTTAGTGAAAACACCACATGGCTGAGCTGTTCTGTCGTGCCCCAGCCATTGCTCCGGCTCACCCTCTTGTATTTCTTCAGCCACTCATCCCCGTCTTCTCCAGACGTCCCGCCGAAATTCGGCGAAACCCGGTAGTAAGACAAGGAACGCATCGGTGTCGCCCTCAGAGCACCGGAGCTCTGATCCTGGAACATCTCGATTGGCGACGGCGGTAGTCCGGCAAGGCGGCGGCTGCGGTGAAGTCCGGGTAGTAGTGCTCCCGTCGTCGGGTTCGTCGTACCCAGCGCCTCCTACCAATCTGTTACTAACAGAGAAAGGGGTAAAGGGGGTATTTAATGAGAACAGAGGCACAAAAGACCATGGTGATCGCAGGAGCAGCGTCGTCGTTCTCTTCTTCCTCTCCAGCTTCTCTCGGTTTCCCCTTGCAGGGACGCTTCGTAACAATATGAACAACCCAGTCGCCGCTGCTGAAGCTTCGCATTTTCTTGTTTGAGTTGTTTAATTTCCTCTCTAAGCATGAGGTTTTCTCGTGTAATCTGTTCTAACACGTTTTTAATCTTGTACATTTCCTGTTCTAAAGCGGACCCGATAACATGAATCGGAGAAGCAGTGCCGGAGACCGCACTTGCAAAGCTCACCTCAGCGCTGTTGCCGCCGCCCTCTCAGTTAGCTCTCGAATTGGACCTCGGCTTTGACCTCGATCTGGTTTTGGACCGGGACCTGGACCGGACTCGACTATTTCCCTCGGTGAGCCTTGGGAACCCGTTGTTGTCAAATCCGCTGAAATCCTTGTTCTTATGAAAGGCTTCTGCGCACGTTGCCCTTGCCTCCTCCTCTTATCTTCTCTCCCGTTCCCAGCGACGTCTCCTAACCAGGTACGGTTTCTTGTATCTTGCCTTACACTTCTTGTCTCCAGTAAAGTGATTCTTACCGCATAACTGGCATTCCACCTCGCGCCTGTGATCTTGCGCTAGATTCTTGCTTCCATAGCCTCTGCACACCTTGTCGTTGGGGTTTGGGCACACGTATGCTCGATGTCCCAGTCTCCCACAAACGTAGCAGACATCAATGCGCTTTCTGTAGAGCATGCACTTAACTAGCATCGCTCCATACATCACTTATCTTGGAACGTGAAATCCCTTGAACAACACAATCACATTGTCCGTGTTTCCCATACTTTTCGCATGAAGGGCTCTGGTTACCGTGACGTCACCAAGCTGCTTAAGATGCCATCAGGGCTCTCCTCCATGGACACCCCCGTATGAGTCCCTTGGATGTGTTCTCCGGGGCCACCCTGTACGCACTGGTTTAAAATTCTTGCTCACTTATTCGTAGGCTGGTAATGGCCTCGTACCATCGAGCTCGATTCTCGGGTGGTGTACTCATGACCAGTATGTTCTGCGTGTGCTTGATGCACATGCTGTCTTCCTCCGGCGTCTCCCGGCCAACCCCCACAGCGCTGCGCACGCAACAATATATGCGGTCCATCCTATATTCTCAAACGTTAAGCCCGTCATGTGGACGCACGATCACTCTATAATCTTCCGTCAGCAGATTGGGCAGCCGACTAGCCTTGATGATTTCTTGTACGTTCCGCTCATTCTTCCTCTTGTTTCTTGGCGTCTCCTCGGCAACCTCCCTCCCGGCTTATTTCCCGCCAAGCCGGTCTCCCCGCCGACTTGAATCTTGGCGACTATTCTCACTTCGCACAAGCCTGGCCCTTTTAAAACTCTTCCGGTTGTATGTCTTCTCCTTCCACACTCACGACCTCCATTACGGCACCAATCGAGCCCTCGAAGAGGAACGGAGGGCCCCGAACAGTTCCGACGGCGCGTTCGGTGGAGTCCGCCCTACCGCCACGGTGGCAGAGACAATGGCGTCGAGTGCGCGTTCTTTAAGCTTAGCTGCCGTGTCGGCGTGGTGACTCAGGAAACATGGTTAGAGCACCGAAAATATCTGGGCCACCTGTGCAAACTTGGTGTCCAGAAGACCAGGGGAACTTCCTTCGTCCACTGGTTCAGAAACTTTAACCAAAAGGCTGAACTGCGTGCTGAGAATCATGTGAAAACTGCGGAGCCGGTACGACGTGCGTCCGCACTCCGTGGCCCCCCAAGCGGCACCTCTCGCACTTTCACAAACTTCAAAATTAAATTAAAATACTGCTTATGTTCTATTTGTGGCTGATATTGTACAGATGGCACATCTATCATCTCATCAGTGCGGTGCAACAGTGAAATTGTGTTCGAATTTTCGTATGACTACTCCATTAAGAAACAAGCTAAAAATTTAGTAACAGTAAAGGTTACTACCCCTGCGACAACTTTACTAGGTGTCGCTAAAGTTCCGCAGCTACAGAAATGGACGAGTGTTAGTGAACATTGTCACTACTACACAAAGCATGTCAAGCTTCAGTTAAGGTTACTACTCCTCAAAATTCACATGTTGGTAAACGTAACTTCTTTTAATGGTATGCTATTAGGTAATAGTGAGACTTTTTTAGCAAACTGAGGCAGACTGTGGATTTATCGATTATGTTAGGTTAACAACTTTCTGCTTCGTGAAGGTACACCTATGTTCAAATAGTAAGGTAAGAGAACTTGAGTCCAAAGGATCGATTCCATGTCTGTGTTCGTGGCTGCTCACCGGTACAACGTGTGCTAACCCAAATTAGGGTTATATGTAGTCTTGACGTCGCGGTTTGAGCTGTCTGCAGAAAAGAAATTGCCCCACTTTGACTTTGGCAACTGGGGTGCCACCCACACATTTGGGATAGAAACTAAAATTTGTTCACCAATCCTCTTCTTTAAACTCTGTCCACCTCCCTCCATTGGGCACCGCCGGCTTTGAAATCCGCTTTGAAAGCGTCAGTATTCTGCCGTTGTGCTGCTGCGTGGCTCCGCGTGGTTCCACGTGGAACCCTGTACCTGTTACTATGACGATGGAAACCTTGTGCGCCGGCATCTCGAATCTCGGCCAATGCGCGTGAGTCATAACCGAAGGGGCACTTGGCGCTGGCGTCTATATGAAGGCCATTTAATGCCAGCCATATGATGATACGCTCAGGGCGGCCAGGCTTAGCTACATTTCTGCCAATCTATCTACTTTTCTAGGCCAGTGGCGACAAAAAAAAAAAACGCCTTGACTTCTTGGCAATTTGTTTCTTCCCTCGATTTTCAACAAAATTGTCAATATCTGGTGATGCTGCAGCCGAGGCCTTTCGAGTATGCAATGTCAAACGAGGCTGCCGAGGCGTGTTCCTTGCTCCCAAAATTTAAGCAGGCACTTGCACACCCTAGCCAAAAGCTCTTCTACACGTGGTGGGGATTTAGGGGAAAAGTGCTGCATGGAGCGTCTTTTGGAAACCACCTACATTATTGAACACGACTTTAACATCTCAATTGCACGTTAACAGGGACCACTTGAAAGCGCTCTGCATCAAGAGCGATCTGCACTCACTGATATTATAAATCGGGAATCTAATGGACGAATTCTGCCATTTCTTAATATTAGGTACGGGCGGTAACACATGAACACAAAGGGCTCGCACTTCGATGTCACGCAAATAATGAATGCAAAAATGACTACAATTTATACTTCAAACCCCGCAACTGTGATTTGAGCCCACCCATACCCTGCTCATTTTTTCATTGTAGCAGCTGTTACAGCTCTTTTAAGAAAGGTCATGCAAAACGCGTCGAGAGTGTCAGTAGTGAGAGTGTCACCAGCGTAAGAAATTTCTCTGTCCTGCATGAAATGGCCGCTAAAGCTCAACAGTTCAATATTTAAACCCAAAAAATTTTGTTTGTGCGCGCGGTTGAGGCTCTTTTACGTATATTTTCTACAAAAGGTTTCTGCATTTAGAAATTTAGATAGAAAGTTGCTGTCATATTCAAATACACCTAGCTACTTTTGGCTTCTTTTGCAGCTCTAGTCTAATGTAGGTTACTGTTTGGCTAGTATTCTTGAATTTTTGGCTGCATTTTTAGTCGTTTCGACCTGTGGCAGCCATGGATACGCCCCCCCCCCCCGCCCCTGGCTACAGCGTATGTCGCTGGGAAGCCTTTCACTCAGCCCGATTGTGTTCAAGAGGGGGCCCCATTGAGAAATGTCGCCGAACTTTTTGACATGTGCACTTTAAAAAGACAAGTTGCTTGCCGCAAAACTAAATATGTGCCTAAGCTTTTCTTTTTTTTTTCGAAAGTTTCAATGGAGAGAAAAGTGGCAGAAAAGCTACTCCACTGCTAACATCCCATTTAAGAGCGCTGTTTTATTCTTGCTCTTGTGGTGCGTACTTGGTTGCCTTTCTTTATGTGAATAAGAGATAAAATAACAAATTAAGACAACATAATAAAATAAAACCTTGGTGAGTGCACACCAGAATATGCGCGTATGAAAGCGTATACTGTTACCTTCTTGAACAGTTCTTGAAATACTGTCGGTATTTTTTCTGTGCTTGTAGAATTGTCCTCGGCTTTGGATTCCCCACTAATATTTTGCAGGTAAGTTGAATTGTAGTAGACGTGTATCTGGGCAGTGACGTTCTCGCCGATCTTGTCCGGTGGTTCGGTTGTGGCTGAAAGGGCAATTTATGAAGTCATCATGGTTCAATTTTATTCAAAAGTTTTCTTTCGACGGATACTGTTCATAACTAAACGAGAAAGAGGAACACGGGAATCATTTAGCTCACGCAACTGTTTTGCTGACGCAAACATCCTTCTGCAACGAATTGTCAGGGTCAGAGCGACCAGAATTGCAAAACTGATAAGCTAATCCCAACTGTTGCACATTCCCCTGAAGAGACCATACTTCGCAGGCTCTAAAGCGGGACGGGGTGACGGGGGTGGGATTTTGCGGAATGATGGAGACAAGAACATGTCTTATAGTTCAAACAGAAAATTCTACTTTTAACAACGGAGCTGTTTAATACCCGTGTCACACGGGCGTTTTGGAAGGTCGACGGTCTATTGACTCAACTGTCAAGCAAGAGCTGCCACACGGGCGGTTTCGAAGGCCGTCGAGTCAATAGTCTATCGAGTCAACGGAGTACCCAACACTCTCTTGAAACTTGTGGCGACCAGCCCGCCCAAACGTTCTCCCTGTTGAAACTTCGACGGCCATTGAGCGATGGAAGGTGGAAAACAGCGCGAACGTGCACTCTCGTTCGCAGTGGGCTCGTACACACGATTAGAAAAAAGGAATCTAAACCACTATGCTTTGAAAGCAATATATGTGAGTGTTGTGAATTACTTATTAGAGTATTTTTACCACTTGAAATGTGCGAACTGCACATACTCTCGACAACAGCCACGTGCTTGTCTTCAGCGTGCTGTCTTGCTGTGTATCGCTTGCCACAGTTTCGCTGCTCGACTACTTTAAAGCTAAATACGCATTCATGCCTACGGATAAACACTTTATTGAAATAGTTAAGCAACATCAACAGACATATTTAAGTTTTTTAAGTGAACTTACATGATTTAACGTTAGGTAACATGAATACGAAAGTAAAGATCCGCAGTGCCACACAATTTTTAGGGAGAAACGCCTGAACTACTAAACGGCCGTTCAAAACTGCCGTGTAGCAGCGCGACAGCTCCTTCGAGTCGATAGAGTTGTGCCGTTTGGACTGCCATCGACTGCATGGCCTTTCAAACGGGCCCGCGTGGCACAGGTATAAGGCTTGGAGCAAGTCAGCCTTAAACATGATGAGTGGTTTTCAGCGCAAATTGACGAAGACGAGGAAAAGGAGGGACACGAACACCACGCTGGTGTTCGTGTCCCTTTTCCTCTGTCTTCGTCGATTTGCGCTGAAAACCACTCATCATGTTTAACGCAATCCAACGCCCCCAAATGTCAGTTCTTCTGAGCAAGTCAGCGTAGTGTACACAAAAATTCGGGCGTGTATCACCCCGGGTGAAACCTGAACGCATCAAAACAAAGCACTAAACAGCTGTATCAATATTAACGTTGGAGCGTTAAATCCTCTACCCGCACATGGACGGAGCGGCACCTGTTGTACCGCAATGGCTGTGTCGCACGCGCGCTACGAAAAGAAGGGCGTTAAAGATAAACGTCAAAGCATTTTTAAAACTGAAGCCACAAGGACGACTAACTGCCAGAAGGGTTGCCAGGTTTGGCCAACTTGCACCAATTCGGCTGCATTTTTTCGTCGAGATCTGGCGCACTAGATTCCGGCGCACCATGTGCGCCGTGTTTCGGTTTCATACGGAAATATAAACGATTTTGACGGGCTGCGGGGCCTTACGGTCTGACTTCTTCTTTGCTTCAAATTATAATTCGCATATTTCTCACAGCCGCTGACGTCCGCTGATTCCGATAGATTGCTCCTTAAAGCATTTCTGTCTTTCTCAAAAAATCTACTCCGAGCAATTTCTGAAAGTGGTAAGGACTGCTGCGTAGATAAAGACTGCTACGAAAGAATCAACTAAATCGAGATGTGTTATTCGCTGAAACACCCTGTATACCGTATGTGCAGCGAGAGCGAGGGGTCCCCTTCCCCCCTTGTAAAATAGTTGATCCGCCACCATGCGCGAGCTAATCGACCATCAGAAACTGAGCACAATATTATTTGCGTTAACTCGGTCTTTGCGTGTAACGACTGGTATTTGTCCAGTGCCATAGCGAAGAGACGTATAATAAACGAAGTAAACCTTCAGTAATTGCAACTGTTCTTCCTAGGAAAAATGCATGCATTCGGTTTCCGAGTCATGTTTGAACTGCGTTAGAGAAATTACAATTTAATTGTTCACCTAAACGATTTAGCAGTTCTGGTGCGCGATATGTAATTAGGGCTCGACCATACCCAGTCCTAGCAGCAGGCACGTGAATTCGTTGTCTACGGAGCGAGTATTTGAGTGCGCTTTCGTGTGCTGTCGTAGTGTCAAGTTTGTTGTTATAAATGTAAAGTAATAACTTGTATTCACAGACCTGCGTTGCTTTGAGTGTGCCGTGTTTTATCAACAGTGGACTGCAGGACATTTCCCTTGGGTCACCATAATAATCTTCAAATAGGCGGAGCACTTTTTTCTGTAAGACTCCCACATTGTTTAAATTCTTCTCACTTGTAGTGGCCCACACAAGTATGCTATATTCAAACGCCAATAAAAATATCGTCTTGAATAAAAAAAAAAAACTTTCCCCATCTCCCTCTAAAGGGAACCATGTGTGGATGCGAAGCAGCGGGGAGGTGGTTAGCTTGAGCGGGACAAACGTCACCGCTCTCGTTTCGCGGCAGCGGCCCGGGCGCTCATCGCGGCGCTGCACAGGAGAGAAAATGAGGCGCGCTCCGTCATTTTTATACCGCGGAACTACCGTGGTGCCCCCCAGCGGAGTATGCAGCTGTCGCACCGCCTGTCGCGCGCTGCTCCGTAGAGGATTCCTAGAGGAGAGAACGGGGGGGGAACCTGTAGGAGAGGAGAGAGAGAGGGGACGCGGGAGCCGCTCCGTAGAGTAGAGGATTCCTAGAGTAGAGAAAGGGGGGTGAGCGTAGGAGAGGGGACAGGACGCGCATGCGCTTTGGGGATGTCGGACGCGGGCGCCCCTCCGTAGAGTAGAGGATTCCTACAGCACAGAAAGGGGTGAGCGTAGGAGAGGGGGGGAGAGGACGCGCATGCGCTGTGGGACGCGGGCACCGCTCCCGTAGAGTAGACGATTCCTAGAATAGAGAAAGGGGGTGAGTGTAGGAGAGGAGAGATAGGGGGGAGGGGACGCGCATCCACTCGTCGGGGTGTGGGGCGCGGGGGCTGGTCTGTAGAGTAGAGGATTCCTAGAGGAGAGAAAGGGGGGTGAGCTTAGGAGAGGAGAGAGAGGGGGGAGGGGACGCGCATGCGCTGTGGGGGGTGTAGGACGCGGGACACGGGCCCCGCTCGGTAGAGTATTCCTAGAGGATATAAAGGGGTGAGCGTAAGATAGGAGAGAGAAATGGGGAGGAGACGCGCGTGCGCTGTGGTGGTGTGGGACGCGGGAAGGAGGGACGGACTTTTGTCTTACTTTTGTCGTTCATTGTCGCATTGATTGCGAAAGAAGTGAAACACGCTTGACCAAATATCTTTTCACGTGTTCTTTACGCGCTGTTTGTTCATCACGCGAAAAAAAGAATTAAGCTTTGGGGAGAGTAACTGTAGAAAAGCATCCCTGGGGAATTGGGGATTAACGTAGCATTTGAACTGGGGATAAAAAGTTCATCGCAGTGGAGTATTTGAGTGGACCAACCGTTCATCCAGTGAGGTACAACTCTGGGGACTAACGGTCGCCCGGTAAATTGAAATGTTAGGACCGGTAAGCTGTAAATGCGAGGACTAAATGTTAGTCCATTGAGGTGCAACTGTGGGGACTAACGGTTGCTCGCTAAGGTGTGAATGTGAGGACTAAATATTAGTCCCTTGAGGTGATCTGTGGGGACTAACTGCTACACGCGGTGCCGCTATTCCTTAATGGGATTAATGGTTGTGGCAGCCCAATTAGTCTCCCCAAAAGGGCGAACCACACACCTTTTTTTAACATCTTTTTGCCTTAGGGTATGCGTGTTTGTAGCACAGAATGGTAATGCGGTGATGTTGACTTCAGAGGGATTAATGGTAGTCACGTCTGTTTTGACCGCAATGGCATAAATCTGTTCACATTCCAAAACAAAGATCAATTGTAAATCAGCGCTTGTCGTCGTGCGTCTTCCTTTGTGCTCGTAAAATTTGAGCGCTGTTTTTAATTCTTTGCACTCTGTACCAACATACCCAAGCCTTAACCCTAGCGTAACATAAAGCGTTGTTTCTATTTCAAGTTTCTTGCATATTTTGTTACTTAGTTTGTTTTATATCGCATTCTTACGCAGTTCATGTGTGTATTTGCCCATGCCTTGTTCAGGATTAATCACCTGTTCATTACTTTCAATAGCTAGTATTCTTGTCTATTCTTTCAGTTAGTCGTTCCTCCTGACGTCACACGTTCACATACGCGGGTCGACCGGCTGACTAAAATCACAGATGTACCGCTTCGCGAGTGGCGCAGGTCTAAGCGTAAAGTGGGATACTTCAGTTATGGAACGCTCAAGCCGGCTTGTCGGCACCTGCAAAACGGCTCATTGGGTGGGCATGATCTCTGAGATTTTACGGTGTACATGTCACTGTTCAGTCTCAGAGGCCGTGCATTATGATTCTTTGCGTGCAGGACAGGTAGCGCCACAACTGCGCGGCTCACTTCTGATTGGTTCTCATTTTACGGCGTACCGCGAAAAGGGGTCTCGCACCTCCCATAGGTCGGCAAACTCACTCATGAGCGACTCACCTGACTCACTCAGGCTCAGATCGAGCCGTGAATCTGAGTCTGGAGTGAGTCCGGGAGAGTAATATTTACGTGAGTTTGAGTCCGAGTGAGTCCGGTTGACAAAAATTTTTAATGAATCTGAGGCCGAGTGAGTCCGGTTGAGGAAAATTTTGGTGAGTCAGCGTCCGAGTGAGCCCTAAGCTCAAAATCTATTTCTTGAGTGAGCCTGAGTGAGCTCTACACTTTTTTAAGCCGCTCTACGGTTCTACTTACACAACTTAGCTTTACTATCAGTCTTACGTAGGGTTCACGTTTATACTCGTGCCGACTCACGCATGCTTCAAAGCACCACGTTCTACCCCAGTTCAATATTTATTGATCAGAGGTGTGAGTTACGGAGTAGGGGTGGTGCCGTGACTCCCCCTCCCCGCCCCTGAAAATTCTTTTTCCAGAATTTCTGGCAAAATTATTTCATGTAAATTATCCCTTTCAAAAAAATGTCCTTACTGGATTGCAACCACTGATAAGGTACGAGATGAAAAGGCGCCAAGTACAGCACCGATTACGCGAGATATTGGTGTTAAAGAGCATTTACGCCATGTTTTAAGAAGCCAATTGTACGCTAATGGACTCATGAGTCGGTCACAGACTCACTCAGACTCGGATGGAGCCGTGAGTCTGACTCTGAGTGAATCCGGCTGGGAAGAATTTCGTGAGTTTGAGTCCGAGTGAGTCCGGCTGGGAAAAATTTTAGTGAATCTGAGTCCGAGTGAGTCCGGTTGAGAAAAAGTTTGGCGAATCTGAGTCCGAGTGAGTCCCAAGGGCAAAACATATTTCATCAGTGAGTTTGAGTGAGCTCCACATGTTTTGCCGACCTATGCTCGCACCTACTCGAGCGTTTGCCGCACGTTGCTGCCACTTTGATGGATTCTTGTCATTGGCGACAGCATGGCTCGCCGCGCGGCGTGTCGCCCGCGTTTTTGCCGCTAGTGAGTAGGTAGCCTTATAGGAAAGGGGCGAAATCGGTGTACGCGAACAACCGAAACGGCCGCGAGCATTCAGAAAGGAGACGTCACCATCTACAATCTCACTACAATCCGCTTTGTTGGTGACGAAAGCTTCGGCAACTGCGGCAACCTTGTTTCGATTTCGTTTTTACTCGGCGGATGCAAACTGCGTGGTGTTGCGAACAGGGGCCGGGTACGTGGATGCAAAAACACCACGTAGGGTTAGGAGACCTCAGAGCATAGGGCCCGACATTCAAGACCACTTTTCTTTTAAAACAACTGAATTTAATATATGTACGGTGAGTTAATAATCAGAGAGACATCTTCAAATGTTGACTGACGACGACGCCGAGCCTTCACCCCGGTTCTTTGAGACCGGCCTTTCTCCACCATTCGGTGGTGGCCGATTGTAAGAGGGCAAGATGGCCCGCAGGGCCGGTGCGGCACAATCCAATCGGAGCCAGGACCACACTGATCACGCGCTGGCCTCGTTGTATTCGCTCCCCATTTCTTTCCTTCGAAGCGCGCTTCTTTTCACCGAGACACCAAGACAGGAAAAGTTAGCCCGGAAACGGCTAAGGCATGCATGAGAGAACATGTTTGGCGTGGTTCCCGAGACCGCCGCTGATGGCACTATACACCTGTGCGCGTAGTTATCCATCCTGCTCAAGTTTTGGCAAATGTAGTCCCGGTCACAACAGTAGGCGCTATATATGATCTTGTGGCTAGCAACAGGGCTCAAAGCTGCGATAAGTGGTAGTTTCGTGTTCGCCGCGTGTCTACAGAACTGCGTAATTGCCATGCATGATTGTGGAGCGAGGTTTATTCCGCAACAGTTGCGGTGCACAGCTGTTTAGCCTCTCGATTGTGGCGTAGGCCGCACGTTAGCGATCACAGTTTTGGGGCACTGCGGACGCAGCAGCCATTAGTTTCGTTTTGACTTCAGGCCATGCGCGCTCAGTGTCACAAAACTAAAACATGGTGGAAGCCGTTGAAGATGAGTTTTTGCCAAGGTCCACATGCTGGCATAAAACTTGCTAGCTACATCATGATTGATCAGCGATCAATTGCAAGCCATTTTTCCGTTGAAAAAATGATCGCCACGTGCGCATGATGATGTTAGCGGTGGCGGTGCCTTAAGAGGTCTTAACATGGGGGACAAATGCCCGGGGGAGCAGCGGGGATTGGGGATCCCGTGACAACGACTTCACGTATCGAGTGCGCACGACCCCGCTACATTCCTCCGCCCCCCACCTCCGCTATGGGAGACGGGGACCATTTCCCCGAGAGGTCGAAACGATCCCCCCCACGGTGGGGAATAAACAAATTTCTGGACAGGTCGGACAGCCACGGCAGCCGCGACGGCCATACTTAGCGAAGATGCCACTTTTTGTTTTCCTTCGGCTGTGAACATGCGTCACAGGCCTGCTGAACGTGAATGCTGTGTGAGACGGGATTTTCAAGGAGATGGCAGAGCGCCGAAACCACTACGGCTCATAAAGAGCTCACTGATATTACCGTTTTTTTGTCTTTTTTTTTACGAGAGGGGTGATTTTTCACGACAATTTTAACGTTGCCAGTTTTCTTGAGCCCACTTGAACCGAAGTCGCCGGTTTTCTTGAAGTAAGGACTCAACGAAAAAAAAGTATAACATATATGAGTAGCAGTACAGTAATGATGAAAAACAGTAAATAGTACGTTCCAACGAATTTTCTAGATGTTTGGTGGAGCGTCACTTGCTGTCGCACACTACATAGTTTTCATGAGAAAGACTGATGAAGACTGACTGAAAGACATGATACGTAACAAGTTTTCATGAGAAAGACTGATGAAGACTGACTGAAAGACATGATACGTAACTTTAGCGCTATGGTAGAGAAAATTTTTGGAGCTATAAGCAGCAAAATGATCTTCATTGAACACAAACTTAGTGCCTACTCTAGTGCCCACTGATGTTAGCTATAAGAGGTTCGCACATTATGCATATACATTCTCAAAAATTATTTTGACGGGTAGCGGGAAGCGTGAGTGATGCCTCAGTTTGGCGCTTTACGCCAGTGGAACAACGATTTCACTTTTTCCGCTTCATTGATGACTGATTCTGCGTGACGAAGACAACAGCGATCTATACAGTTTCGCTGCACGCCAAAATTACGACAAAACGCTCACCACTGTCAAGTGTCAGGAGGCAACATATCTTAGTGAAAAAAAAAAAAAACACACACACACTCGGATAACTGCGCTTCTTCGTTTACAGAGAGCTGACGAACATTCAAAGATGCTTCATTTCGATTCTTTTATTCGACAGCGTGACCAAAACGTCACTTATTAGAACCAAAGTGTACTGATCCCAAAGGATGCGCACAGTTTTTTCAGCTGAGAAAAAGAAAGAAAAAAAAAAACCCACCGTCAACGACCTCGCAAAGAATAAAACTTTTGTTCAGTATGGGCTCGCAACAACAAAAGCACGAGAAATACTGTTGGCGACCCCACCAAAGAGCACAGAAGCGTCGGTACTTCTTGACGCGCATACTTCGAAAGGCAGCAGTGCAAGTCTCAGTAGCCTTGTACAAGCCACAAGAGTAGTGTGACCTCCCTCTATGTTCAACTCGTCCGTGTGGGCGGGGGCCTTTGCGGGGACTTCTCCCCGATAGGTGACGTCACTAAGCTCCGCCTTTATCCCCCGTGGATTTGGTGGTTTGAGAGCAGACTTCGGCTTAAGACACGGTGTCTTGAGCAACGTTCACATAGTGGACGAAGTATCGAATCACATAATTGCGCCTTTTTAATCTGCTGTTATGCAAAATAAGTATTGAATCGGACCTATTCATTGCGAAAATGAAAATGCGTTCATGTAACAGACATTTCTCTATTCTTTTGACGATATTTTAGATAATTGGGCATTCTGTTCGGACATTTTTTCCTGTCCGGTGCAATCCAAATTAACAAGCTTTTACTTAAACGCCTTTCTTATGACATTCCCTTTCAATTAAACTCACTACATTATATTCACAATGATATTAATTATGGAGATAATGATCGTATCATAAATTTACCGTGTGTTGAAAACCAAGAATCTGCACGCGGACACGTGCGAGACTACAAAATTAGTCGTTGCAGAGGCCGACCCTCCTGTCATACGTTTAGTAATTATTCTACCTACAAGGAAACTACTTTGGGAGTTGCAAGCAGCTTCTCTTGCAGATGTGACTTCACTAGTAAAACACTCCTTTATTTGCAGGCCAAGCACCTGGTTGTAAAGAGAGTAGCAAACATGAAGCGAAAGTGAAGTCTCTTGAAGTACGGCGTAGCTTTCGGGCAGTTAGTGACTGTTAATAAAAAACACGTGCGGTCTTCACGAAGCGCAACACAGAATGTACTATGTCGCTTTTTCCTTCTCTTCCTCGAGGCATTTTTCTTTCCCGGGGAGTATGTTTCAGTGCGGAAGAATTTAGTGGTGGGGCTAATGTATGTCGATAATGGTGATGTTTAGTTGAGATAACTACGAGGTAGATTCATCTGCTGCGCGGCCAGTACTATTGTAGAAAGAGGTAAGTTTTCGAGGCAAGAACAACAACGCACAAATAACTTCTTACTTTCTTTCCAAAGCACACACACAAAAAATGACGCGAATGACTTTAAAAAAAAATGACTTCGTTGCTACAAGGGCAAATACTGAAGATATCTCACCTTCTGCGTTCCCGTTACGGTGCTGCGTCACGAAAACGCACAGGAAACATAGGTATCTTTTAAACATACTAGACAGCTCGTGACGGCTGAAATTCGATTCCCATCTAAGACGCGCAGAGTAGCAGTCAAATATATATATGTTCATATGCACTGGCGCGGTGGTCTTAAATGTCGACGGCAGCAATGATATTGCCGAGGAGAGCAGAAAACACAAGCCCAAAGGAATGAAATTACCAGCTGGGAGTGACCCACGAAGTTGTAACATAGTTTACATTTAAGCAGAACTGAGAAGTGTTTCTTATTGTTCCTTTTGAAGCCTAGAGAGTCCTTTTTACAAAATCAAAAACTGAAATGTAGCTACGCTTGATTGACGCAGGTCAAGAGAACTAACGTTCAAAGGTTAAAGCATGTTTTTGTTCCTCGAGTGGCAAAGAAAATCCCTAAGGTGCGCAAAAAAAAAAGAAAAAAAAAAGACACCGTCTAGATAGGCACCCAACGTGCATTCGTGTGCTGTAGAAGTAGGGATACGTGTAAATACAAGTTTTTTTGTACAGTGACAGTGTGAAGTTATTATTAAAAAACAGTGTTCATTATGCAGTTTTCAATACTCTTCGCGATTTACTGTACGATCGGTAGCGTGAGCACCCATTGTTTTGTCTTATTCATAGTTCAGAGATAACAAGCCTGTTTCGGATGGGTCCTGATAATTCATTTTTTAGGAGGAATGCAAGTGTTAGAACATAATTTTGATATCTGTTGCACATCTTGCGAAAGAAACAGAACAGTGGTTTTAATGAATTAGCTAGGAATGAATGATAATGGGTTCTTTGAAGTCTGAATACACAGCTGTACAGGTTAGACTGGCAAAACATAGCGTAGCTGAACTGTAATAAGATTTGCGGACTAAATGACGTCAATATGCCTGCCGAAAGTTCGCGTTTGCTCATGTGAGGGGGTTACACGAGTAATCAAATAGTTCTCGGGTTTTAACCCGATAATTGCGCCCTCAGCAGGAGTATACAGTGAAGAAAGGATACACGTGAGGTTGCGATTGATGTGCCGAAAAAAAATGCTTCCTTAATGCAAATATATCTAAACTGGGACTCTTCTACGTCATGCTAAGTTAAGCAGTCATATCGCTCAAATCAAACTTTGGGACTAAACAAAACCAACGTGCGAACTAATATAAAACAAAACACCTGCTTCGCTCGCAGACTCAAAAAACCAGGTCCGTACTGCATTTTTCTGAAATTTTCGTTTTCTTCGCATGCCGAAAAAAGAAGCGAAGGTTGGCCTACATTATGCAGATCAGTCAGCTAGAGAACAATCAAACGAATAAAAATTGGGGGACGCCTAAGTTTCGCCTCCTTGAACGCGATAGTGATATCCTGTCCCTAGTGCGTACTTCAATCACTTAGTGCATACTATATAAGGGGTAGCATGCTTTAAACCATGAGCAATTATTAGCGGGAAATGTTTTCGAACTTGCTAGGCTCCAACTACGTGGTCTTAAGGGAATACGCGTAGTAACGTGTGGGCCTTTTGTAATGGCTGGCCAGTTTTAAACCATTTCATTATGATATTCATTTGTTCTGACGCCCGATGGCAATGTACGCTTGTACCACGCAAATACTGCGCCATTACATGTTGTATTGTGACGCCTGTACACAGGATGCGTGTGTTTGTAAAGCATGAAAGTTATTTTCACTGCACTTCCGGGGTTCGATCGTCACTCGGACCTGGAAATTTTTATTTTTTATTTTATTATCATATTTCTCGTATTTTCGGTCACGGACAAGATGATGATTTTTCGCCCACAACCAACGACGCCGACGCCGACACTGACACCGACGCCGACGCTGGCATTTCTGCGGAACGAGCTCTTAAACCCTATCGCGTTAAAAGTAAAATGAACCCTGCTTTCAGAAAGGTTAACGCTGCACAACCTGTGCAGAAATATTATTGCGCAAACGCGTCTTCTCGAGGTGATTGCCTTTCAGCCTAATCGTTACGGGTATACAATGCATAAAAATGTCAGAAAAACTTTAGGTCTCGAAGTAGACAACAGAGAGAAACGATAGGTAGATTACAGACAATGTTTCGTCCCACATTTCCCATACAGTCGTGAAAGTAACTCACGGTCATAACATCATGTGTCTTCACGCTGAGGCATGTATTGTTCTTTTGTCACTGGTGATGACTTATTAATTCTTACGAAATACAGACACTGAGATGTGGCTGCTGCAAATCCAATTAAAGGTGCTTTACCGGTGCTATTTTTGTGGCCTAATATCTCCCCCGCTAAGCATTATAGCACTGCTGAGCGACACGAGAGGAGTGCAATCTGAATGTCGTCTCTGAATTTTTGTTTGAAAGGATTCACTGTCAGCGCCTATTGAAAACGCACCTCAACGACCTTTTCAAGAAGCCAGTGAAACACAGGTCAAATGAAGTTGTTGAACTATTCACATTATCGTTCCCCGAAGCAAAACACGCAAGGCGAACTTCTCATCTATTAGTGCGGAATCAGCTCGGGCTTGAGAAAAGCCACTTGCCACGAGGCAAATAATTGTGTATGTTCTGAGTGCCGACTCCGAGCGTCTATGTATGAAGTTCGCGCGTATGATATCACGTTTGGAAATCGTGATGTTACAACAACAAAGCTGCTGCTTAGTCGGTGCAATGCACGGCGAAACACGCCTAACGTCGCCATTCTGTTCACACCACCATTCTGTGGCTAAGATGTAATCTCTTGAGATTTGAGATTTGGTTTATTTTCACCATAATCGATACAATTATAACAGGATGAACAAGAAGAAAGGAAAAAAGTATCATTTATGATGAGGATAGCAGGGTAAAAGCTGCAATAACTGAAGCTTGACAAGCCCCGCCACCCCGATATAATGGCAGCAACGTGCGGTACAGAAGGCGGTTAGTTAAGGTAAATATTTGAACTCACATTGTAACAATAATAATAATAATAATAATAATAATAATAATAATAATAATAATAATAATAATAATAATAATAATAATAATAATAATAATAATAATAAAAAACACTTAAGACGTATTTGCTCTACAAAACAAGACATTAAAAGACACCATACTTAAAATAGAATTTTTGGGCATTACACGTAGAGTATCATCTGTTAGTTTGAATTTGTTTAGTACACTGGGTAGGCAATACTGCAGCAGCTGTAACCCATAGTTTGTACGCGGTCGTGGAGTGTACCAGTTAGCAGTGTGTCTCGTTGAACGTGTAGATGGATTTAGAGTTAAGTTTGCTTATGCGCCATTGCGGTTGCTTTGACGTGCCCTTGCCTAAGGCATGCACAACAGGCCAACCTACCGTCATTTTCCTCTGATGTATCAAAGTCTATGCGCGTGAATTTGGTTTCAGGACCGTTTTAGGGCTCAGTGACGCTGTACCAGTGAGATTATAATCCGGCAAAAATGCACTGTGCTACAGAAACATATGTGGCGTTTTGTTTTTTTTTTAAAGAGCCAAGTCCACTTGAAGTGAAACTGATAAAAACGCAGTTCCTTGGTACTGACAGTATGGTTCGTACCTGCTTCAACAATTTTGGCCAGTGTATTGCAGTCACCAAATTACTTCAAATCTATGTTGCGGATAAAGTATATGTAGCCCACCACCGTCAATCTTCAGAAGTAAAATGTGGAATTGACTCTCATAATTTGCGACATATCATTTGGCCTTGAATGAGCTACGAAAAAGAAGTCCAAATGACAACGAATGGACGACTTAGCAATATTTAGATGATGATTGTATATCTGAACCGTCTGTTTGCCTACTAGATTGTGAAGTACGTAAGCTTGCGAATTCTTTGATGTCACGTGACTTTCTGCGTATGCTTATGTTGGTTTAAGAGCGGGTGCGTAAATTTCGTTTCAATAAACTTTGGTTGATAGACAGCGCTCGTATTGCGTCCTTTTCGTGTGCTCCGTCCTGTTCGCGCTGAAATTTTTTTGCGACGTATCATATCCAACTCGCCCACCTCTCTACTTTACTGTAGTTTAATGCATCTGGCTTAGTTTGATCCAAACAGGTGCAGGACTTTGCTGAATTTTGATTCAGCAAAGTCCGAACTTAGCTACAGCGGCGGCCATCCCTCCGTCCACTTTATAGGCTATATATGTGCATTTCAAACATGGCACTCAGCGGCGCCAGTAGTAATTGCGGTGAATGTGGAACACAGTTTTGCCTGTTGGCGTCACGCAGCACGTGATCTTATTATGAGTTGGCAGCTGACCAGTAATCTCTCGCATATTACCTGAAGGCATCAAGTCTGCGAGAACGAGACCGTCGCTATGAATGAAGGAAAGAAGTGGAAATTCAAGGTCTCGTTTTCTTTGTTAAACACAATATTAATGAGAACTAACAGACAATGATTCCAAGGACAGTGTGAGAGATGTTATTAGTAGTAATTAATAATAATAATTATTATTATCAGTAGTAGTAATGTTTTGAGTAATTATTAGCAGTAGCATCATTGTCTGCTAGTTCTCGTTAATATTGTGTCCAACAAAGAAGATTGGGGGACCTTTGAGCTTTGCCTTTAAGAGTTGAACGCGATAGCGATATCCTGTCCCTAGTGCGTACTTCAACCACTCAGTGCATACTTTTTATTGTGTGATGTTACTCCGGAAGTTTAAATTGTGGATTACTACAAACGAATCGATAAAGTTGAAAGTGGCTTGTGTCAGTGAAGTTTTCGCATATGGCTGCATTCTGTGTAATGGGTTGCATGCTTTAAACCATTA
>JALIZH010018843.1:0-18682 GCA_030522465.1 Rhipicephalus appendiculatus
TTTACTACCAAAAAAAGCGCGCAATATGAAGATGGGTTGCTGCGACGGCGAATGTATACACCAGGGCGTAATTACATTTTCCTAGCGAACTGTAGGCATCGTGAGCCTTTGTATCTATCTATCTATCTATCTATCTATCTATCTATCTATCTATCTATCTATCTATCTATCTATCTATCTATCTATCTATCTAGCCGTTTATGTCTGGGTGCTCTCGCGATTGCCTCCTTAACTTTGGGTACGGGAGGGTATGAGGGCCAAACGAATATGACTGTCTCGTCATGACATAACGTGAAAATGCCTTCGCGTACGTCGTCAAACTCGTTTCTCCCGACGCGTGTGGTTAATACCCGTAAACGACAGGCCACAGTATGTGGGTATGCGCCACAGGTGATTGACAGTTTATATCTACTAAGGAACGACTAGAAACGACATTGGTAATTTAAATGCGGGGAGAGCGCTAGGAAAAGCTGACGTCTGCAGCATTGACCCGACTAATGCAAAGAATAAATATCAGAGTCCCAGCAGGAATCGAACCCAGGCATTCTGCGTGGAAAGCAAGGATTCTGCCACAGAGCCCCGCCAGGTCTCGAAACTACTTGGGAAAAAGAGACTATGCTGGCATAATGTTGGTGAAACGTCAATTGTGGTTGCATTGCAGGCTATCTAATTTTATAAACATTTTATATGTACGCCTATGATACGGGCGATACGTCGGGTTGATGTCATTTGTATACTTAAGCGCCATCCACTGAAGTTGTTCTACATAGCGCTAGCCAGGCTACAACCTCGTAAGCACAAAGCGCTACATATCAGCTTACCGCGTATGGTGTAGGTAATACTTACGTTACTGTTACCATCATTACACAACTGTAAACAACTGGTTATAAAAATATATGCGATTGTTCAACATATGTATGTGCGTAGAACCTTTGTACATATCTTTAGCGTCACTTCGTAATGTTTCGCTCAATAAAAAATTACACCATCTCCCGCTAAAGTGAACCATGTGTAGATGTGAAGCAGCGGGCGCTAACGCTTACACTGGCGGCGGCGTTGACGCTGGCGCTCATCGCAGCGTTGCGCAGGAGAGAAAACTGGGGAGGCGCAAAGCAGGCAGTGATGGAGCAGTGTTTCCTACTGGAACATGCCAATCGCTGCTAATGGGCAATGAGAGACAGAAGACTCCGAGTGGACACAGAGACCCGCACTCCGCTTTTAGTTAACGCGCACGCTGCGAATTTTTTATTGTTCAACAACGCACAGGAGAAATCTCCCTCCGGCACAATCTTGAAGGTCAAGATCCATTTCCATATATACGGGGTGGCCAGTGAACGGTTGTGCAGCGCGAGCAGTCGGTTTTTTCAACCAAGAAACTCGCTAGTAGACGCTGCCTGCGTCGGCGTCGCGAGGCGAGAGAGGGGGAGCGTAGGAGAGGAGAGAGAGGGGGTGACACGCATGCGCAGTGGGAGTGTGAACGCCGTGGGCAGGGGTGCGTAGAGGAGAGGGGGAGCGTAGGAGAGGAGAGAGGGGAGGCGCATGCGCAGTGAGGGTGTGGTTGCCGCGTAGAGGGCTGCCGAGAGGAGAGAGAGGGGGAGGGGGAGGAGGTTTTTTTATTTTTATTTTTTTAAAGGGTTTGCGCATGCGCAATACGGGTGGGCACGCGGCACACCACCACCACGACCACCACCGGATTAGGCTTCGACATAAGATGCTTTACATCTAAAAAAATAACCACAATCACATTGCCTCCGCATGCTTCGCGTAATATTGATTCCCATGGTACATGGGATGAGCCTAATTTTTTACGTAATCATTTGTCGTTGTCTTACGCGCCAAAGTCACGTTATAATTAGAGGCACGCCATAGTTGGCTCGCCAGTATAATATTGGCTATTTAGAATTATTTAACGTTAAGTACACATGAGTTTTGTTTTTAGGTGCGCAGCATACTAAGCGCCCGGCTTGTCGTCTATCAGTAGATCTTATATGGCGCAGTCATGCTCAAGAGAACTCATCAAGACCGGCCTCAAACAACGCTAGCAATGCTCAAAACAGGCTGCAAGAATAAACGAAGAAGGTCAAAAGTAATATAATTGCAGAAGTAACGAAGAGGCAATCGTAATAATGAACTTACAATCGCTAAAAACACTTCGAAAACAAGAGACTGACACGCAACACAAAGGAGGGTGCCACCAGCTTTCTAAGCGCGCGATTGATCCTCCTACCGGCGTTTTTCCGGTGCCTTCGTCGCAACATCTGAGGCAGGAAAGAACGTTACGGCACTCGCTGCAACCGACAAGGTGTTCAACTGCCGCAACAAGCTGGAAGTAAAAATTACACCATCTCCCGCTAAAGGGAACCATGTGTAGATGTGAAGCAGCGGGCGCTAACGCTTACACTGGCGGCGGCGTTGACGCTGGCGCTCATCGCAGCGTTGCGCAGGAGAGAAAACTGGGGAGGCGCAAAGCAGGCAGTGATGGAGCAGTGTTTCCTACTGGAACATGCCAATCGCTGCTAATGGGCAATGAGAGACAAAAGACTCCGACTGGACACAGAGACCCGCACTCCGCTTTTAGTTAACGCGCACGCTGTGAATTTTTATTGTTCAGCAACGCACAGGAGAAATCTCCCACCGGCACCACCTTGGAGGTCAAGATCCATTGCCATATATACAGGGGGGTCAGTGAACGGTTGTGCAGCGCGAGCAGTCGGTTTTTTCAACCAAGAAACTCGCTAGCAGACGCTGCCTGCGTCGGCGTCGCGAGGCGAGAGAGGGGGGACCATAGGAGAGGAGAGAGAGGAGGTGACACGCATGCGCAGTGGGGAGTGTGAACGCCGTGGGCAGGGATGCGTAGAGGAGAGAGGGGGGAGCGTAGGAGAGGAGAGAGAGGGGGACGCGCATGCGCAGTGGGAGTGTAGACGCCGCGGGCAGGGATGCCTAGAGGGAGAGAGGGGGAGTGTAAGAGGGGAGAGAGGGAGGGGAGGCGCATGCGCAGTGAGGGTGTGGTTGCCGCGGGGAGGGATGCCTAGAGGAGAGAGAGGGGAGAGGCGATTTTTTTTATTTTTATTTTTTTAAAGGGTTTGCGCATGCGCAGTAAGGGTGGGCACGCGGCACACCACCACCACCACCACCACCACCACCGGACTAAGCTTCGCCATAAGATGCTTCACATCTAATAAAGCGCTGCAAAAACTAGCTCCCATGTCGCAAGCCGAGTTAGCGAATGTTCCTCCCATGTCGAGACGCGGAAACCCTACATGCTTACCTCAAACACTGGCTTCGTCGACGGTTTCATAAACGCAGCAGCGGGAACTCTACGAATGGGAATCGGCGGGTGTCCGTGCTACGCTCTTCCTCAGTGGCCACAGTAGTTTAGCTGCATTTAGCGCAGGGTTTAGAACTACACCAATTTTTCTGCCGCCGCCATGGCTCAAAAGCAGCGCACGTACCCTTGGTGAGGAGTGTGATACCTTACTTCCTAACTTATCATGGCTGGTCACATGAATACCCAACTTCACTTTTGTAAATATTATTAAGAGAAAATTTCTTTGTGAACTGCTCCGCCGTTTTGTGACATTGGATGCTGCTCCTGTCATTTAAAATACGTCCTCGTCAAGAGGAAACATTGAGCTCGTGCCCGGTCGAGGCACTAAATATCTGTCCTTCAAGACAGCAGCATTCAGCCAAGCCCAGTTCTCTAATCATCAAGGCACCACCACAGCCATGGTTGTTTTATGCCGACGCAGCTACACCGCATTCCGTCGCCCTCCTCCGTTTTATGGGTGGGAGGACGGCGATATTAGGGACGTTGCAGCAGAATGGCGCACCACCATTGCTCACGAGTACTAACAGTGAGGCATGCTGTCGTCAAGATACTGAGCATACGTATTTTTCGGGGGGATAGAATGCAGCGCTAAAAAGCGCCGGTGTTAACAGCTAGCGCCACTCACTGTGCAGAACGTTGACTGAAAGGCGAACCTTGTATATATAAACTCAAATTCAGCTAATGTGTCGAGTGTGAAACTTTTCAATTGCTATACACCATTACTAGTCTGTTATAATCAGTATATTTGTCCATGGCCCAAATGGTGTGCTTCAGCTGTTTTAGTTTGCAGCCTAATGACTAGTATATCTCGCACTGAAATCCAATGTCTAGGCAGTATAAAATGTTAATGACATTCTCTGCTCCAGCGCGTGCTTCCATGCTGAAATCCAATTCAAGAGAACACAAGATGACTTTAAAAATTCAGTATCTTTAGGGATTTTGCGCATATTTGTGGAATCATGCGTTTAACAAAATTATGGATTTTTACTGCAGGAAAACCCTGGTGCTCACTCTGGGTGACAAAAAACAGCATAGGGACACAGCTGACGGCCAATGAGACATTTTATAAAGACTGCGACGATCCACACTACGTTGGATTCCCCGAGAGCTGTTTCTAACTTTGAAAATCGTGGAAGCGCTAATAAAGAGGCCGTTTTGTTGGCAAATGGCGACTGTTTTCTTAGAGTGAACGTAACTGATTTAAAAGTATCAGTACTCATTGATAATGTTGTGAATGGCACGAACGGAAGGTTTAACTGCAGCCGCTAGAAAATTATCTTTCTAGTCACTGTGCGCTTTTAATTGAGCAGATATCTGCCGCATGGGTCCTAAACTGAACGGCAAGTGCTCTACTGTTTCTCAGTTTTCCCCAATTTTACGACGTTGGTTTATTGAGCCGAATCAATTTCTAGTAAACCACGCACAATATATTTTATTATTATTAGATTTTGTATAAGGGATGCGTACATCACATGCGTTTCTCGACATCTCATTGCATATATTATGAATACTATATTCTTCCTGGTGCATAATGCCAAAAAACAAATAATGCGCATCAATCAACTCATAAAATGTGGAATAGATTCAGCTGGTCTCTTCACGACAGTCATACAGTGTGGACGGGTTTCAGCATAGGTCGGCAAAACTTGTGGAGCTCACTCAGACTCACTCATGAAATGTGTTTTGCGCTCAGGGCTCACTTGGACTCAGACTCACTAAAATTTTCCTGAGTCGGACTCACCCGGACTCACACTCACGAAACATTTTCTTCAAGCGGACTCACTCGGACTCAAACTCACCACAACATTACTCACCCGCACTCACTCAGACTCAGACTCATGGCTCGATCTGAGTCTGAGTGAGTCCGGAGTGAGTCGGCTCATGAGTCCCTTAGCCTAAAATTAGCTTTTTTGACCATGGTGTCAATGCACATTAACACCAATATCTCACATAATCGGTGCTCTTCTCGGTGCCTTTTGATATAGTACCTTCCATACGAGTTATGAGTGCTCGCAAACCAGTAATGCCATATTTATTGAAAGAGATGACGACATAAGATGTATTTAACAAGAACTTCCCTGGAATATTTGGCGAGCAGGGGGTGGTCAATGGCACCCCCTTACGCAATTCGCGCATCTGATCAATAATCATTTAAATTATATATGAATTATACTGTTTGGAATGTGTGAGTAGACGTGAGTAAAAACGTGAATCCTAGCAAGGCTGATAGTAATGCTGAAGATCAGCAGATATGACCATAGGTCGGCAAAAGAAGGTGAAACTCACTCAGACTCACTCAAGAAATATATGTTGCGCCTTGGACTCACTCGGACTCACACTCACGAAAAAGTTCTTCCACCGGACTCACTCGGACTCAAACTCACCAAAATATTACACACCCGGACTCACTCAGACTCAGACTCACGGCTTCATCTGAGTCTGAGTGAGTCCGAGTGAGCTCGACTCCATGAGTGGAGTTCGCCGACATATGGGTTTCAGCCTTTATGAAGTTTTGGGCTGGTTGCCGAGCCTGTATCCTAAATGTACTGTGCAAAACTTCCCTTGAAAAGGAAGTTTTATTTAAACCTTGGTAACGGCATGACCTGGTGGAACAAAAGCAGACTTAATGACGTATTTTTGGTGTTTTCATTGACTGATTATGCGTGCTTTTAGGGAGGGCTTTGGGAGTTTTTCTATTTCGTTGAGTGGTTTTATAGGCACCTTTTATACACGCCCCTAGCGCGGCTGCTAAGAAAAGCGCATTCTGGCAATATTTCAGAGTTTCATGGAGAATTTCGAGTACTACACACTAAAAAATTATCGAGTTAAATGGGTGTATTTTTGTCCCACAAAAATGATCGTCATCCGGCTTGCTTCGACTTCTTTTCTTGAAAACTCGGCTCTGGCCACCTTCCTATGAAGAATGATATGTCACGCTGATAACGCGCATGTTGTTCGTGACCTGAAACTGACGGGCGCGCGGTGATATTGCAAGGAAAGGAACGAAAGATTGGTGACGATTATTGTTGTGGGACAAAAAAACACCCATTTTACTCAAGTTCGTTTCTTATAGTGTATTCATCAATGCGATATATTAGAAAATGGTCATCAATGTACTTATCCACAAACATGACATTAGCACACAAGTATTCACGACAGAGGAATCCAACTCGCGATCACACTCACCGAAAGGAAACACCATAACCATTACGCGACAGCCCCACCACATGTATGCGTGCTTTTTCACGCGAATATGTATCTGCAAAGCCTCAAGTACTCTGTTGTCAGAACTTCGAAAGCCTGTCCTTGCACCATTAGCGTGTGTATGCGCTTGCTGAGCCTGTACATTAATTGTGGGGGCATCTTGAAAGCTATGATAAACACGTTCTGCTCCTAATTCCTCGGTTATATGAAACTCACATATACAACTTACTTAAGCCCTGTAGATAGGTACTCCTTATAATAACCCACAGTGCTTATCACGCTCAATCAGCTTCGCCATTCTCCGCATTAAATATTTTTCCAATTTCAATTATCGTGTGTACCTTAGCCATACACGCCTACCGCATCGTACGTAATGTCATACTTCTTATATCATAGGAAAGAAATTTCAAACTTTCTCTAATAACAGATGTTTCTCCCTCCAAAGTATTATTTTACTGCCGTGCGCACACCCCAATTGCGGGACACCGAGGTCGGAAAAACTGTCTTTGGGTGCTTACACCACGCCCTCACTATTTTCTTTCGAACCCCCTAGTCCACCGTTATTTGAATAGTTCATTCCTATCTGTTTCAGTATTGTTACTGCGCATGAGTTCTGCGGAATCCCGCAAGGTGACGGAAGGGTTAAGAAAGGGAAAATGGACAACCACCCGATTGTAGTAGGAAGCGACAAGGAAATCCGTACGGATTTCTGAGAAAGAAAAAGCTTCTTAGTTGCCGAAAAATTCGTCCTGGTCCCGGGTTCAAACCCTGGACCAACGCCTTTCAGGGGCGTCGCTCTACCAATTGAGCTAACCAGGAAGCTAGCAATTGGCAGCGCGAGGGTGAATTCGTTGACAACTCGAAGCACATGGACGCAAGTAATGCAAGAAAAGCATTACTTGTCTATTATCTAACTGCGCAAACACGGACGGTAACACAAAAGAAGAGAAGGCACAAACAGGCGCCTGTTTGTGCCTTCTCTTCTTTTGTGTTACCGTCCGTTTTTGCGCTGTTACATAATGGATCATTACCAACTGGCCCAACTTACCACTCTTCTGCATTACTTGTGTCCATGTGCTTCGAGTTGTCGATGAATTCACCCTCGCGCTGCCAATTTATAGGTTCCTGGTTAGCTCAATTGGTAGAGCGACCTCCCCAGAAAGGCGTTGGTCCCGGGTTCGAACCCCGGACCAGGACGAATTTTTCGGCAACTAAGAAGCTTTTTCTTTCTGAGAAATCCGTTAGGGATTTCCTTGTGGCTTCGTGCTACAAAGGTGTGGTTGTCCATTTTCCCTGTTCAGTATTGTTACTGTTTCAATGATTCCACAGCGCATTTTTCAGGGGCGAAGCTCCTTAGGGTGTGGGTCTGTCCCTCCTCTGTAGTAGTAGTAGTAGTAGTAGGTAGGTAGCCACGTGTAGTGGAATGTACCCACTCCACGTGATAAAGATGACGATGACGCAGTATAGTGGAATGTACCCACTACACGTGATAACGATGAAGTATGAGCGCTTTCCAGTATAGTGGAATGTACCCACTACACGTGATAACGATGACGCTGATGTCCATGAAGTATATGCGCGTTCCAGACCACACATTCTCTTTTCTGCCTTGGATGAAGACGATCGAGCTTCGCCCACTCATCATCATTCACTTCGTGGATATGGCGTGATTTTTTTATACGTCTTATTTACTCTGAATTTTTTTTCACCCCCAATTTCTATTGATTGTATTTGTTATACTTGGTTAGCCTTTGCTGATTTACTAACTTTGTATGTGTATTTCAGTATCGCATATTCTTTGAGTCAGTACCATGTTCCACACCTATATTCTGCACGCACTGTATGCATGCATTTTGGCATTTAGCTTGTGTTATTACTTTTGTTTAAAGTTTTTGATAACAACAAGTCCCATTGCAGCATTCACACTAGGGGGCATCTTTCCACCGTATCTCTCCCTATATACAACTCTCCACACATATACGTTCGATAAAGTGAAACTGAATATACTTGCGCTCACCTTGTAGAGAAAATGCGCAACGGACACGGGTGCTTTGAAAATTAAAAGAACATAGCGAAAAACACTAAACATTGAAAAGAAGGGAAATAATAGCAGGAGAAAAGCGTGCTGTCAGCAGCAAACAATCGTGCTGTGCGTAATGTATCAACACAGTGAGATTTACACTACCCGCTTAAAAAATAACCGCGTTTTGTTACGGCGACCGCATAGCGATGGCCACTCACCGACAGCTCGTAGTTAAAGCCTCACGAAAATTGAAAAAAAATAGACAGCAGCGAGCAACATTTGTTTCGCTTCTCACACAGTTCACTTGTTTAAAGGCTGCAACATTTACGTCTAGTTTTGCGCCTAAATACAGCCATTTATTTCTTCTTTAATCAAACAAGTAACAAATATTTTCAAGCCTTGTACTCAGTAGCCTTACATACCCAGAAAATTCGTACTTTTAAAAATGAGCCTAATCGGGCTTTGCACGGCAAATTACGGATGTCGTGTTTATCCGCCGTTTGCTTCCTAAGGGTCTTCATGACTGATGTGGCACCAGTGAAAGCGGCGACAGCAAAAGTGTTTCATATTGTCATTTGTTTCCGCAGACTGCAGTGTTGAACAAGACAAATTTCTCCGGCAGAAAATACGGTATGGGTGTGCTTATGCTGGTCATTTTGATTGGTCGTAAATATCTTCTCTTGCGCTCAACCCTCCAGCGATTTTGCGGAAAAACGGCACTTATCAGTGTGTTTCACACACTAATCCATAACGTTTCGCACCTGCATGACACACTGCTCAATCCGCCAACTCGCATCGCGCGTCGACTTACTTCAAAACTCCAAAAGCCTTCAATGTATTCATGGATCAACTCATGCTTTTAAAAAAAACCTTTCTGCCACCAGCAACTGAACATTTGAACAATCTTCCTGAATATGTTTTTCTACAGCGCGATCCAGACACATTCAGAGCGTTGTTGTGTGCTATTTTAACTGCCCTCGCAACAATGAGTTCTGCACTAATGCTTGTTGTTTTCAATAGAGTTTTCTTTCTTTTTAACAGGCTAAAAGTGCAGGAGACTTTCTTTAATGTCTGCTGAAAGTGCACATATGGTATCCATTGGTGTTGCCTTCATGCAACCAAACACGCGTAACAGTTATTACTAGAGGCCGGATTTTTAGGCACTGAAAAATCGTGTTTTAGGCGCGAAAAATAGGCAGGAAAAACACAGTTTTAGGCCCCCAAAATCGCAAATATAGGCACAATAAATTTTTACAAAAACTAAAATTTTCGAATAAGGACGTGCGCGACCTGGTCTACGATAGGAAAGCAAACAAATGTTATATTTTATGATTGTACAAAGGCGTTAATGATTTAACATAGCCATGCAATGGCCCCTTTTCGGGCACGGTCTCCAGAACACGGTTTCTCCTTTTATTATCCAGAATGGTAAGTTAAGTGTCCACCATCGTATAAACACGCTCCTGGGTCTGCTTCTTTTCGGCATGGATGGGAAGGGCAGCACAGGATTCAATAAGCCAGACCGCTAAAAGGCCAGAAGGGTCTGCTTAGCCTTGCATTGGCCGGGTCTAATAGCGCAGAGTCAATTTCTTCTCTTTGTGTGAACACCATAAAGGGCCCCTTACCAGGTTTGAGCGTTTCGAGCTAGAAGTGTAATGCATGCATTACGCTAACGATCATGTCTGCCAAGATTTGCAACTACGCTCCCCCGGAAAGAGGTGAAATGTCAGACTGAATGCCTCGTGCCCTTTATCTCACGGGCGCGCAAACCAATGTGGGGGAGGTGAAGTTCAACAAGGAATGGTCCTGTGTATGTCACAGTAGTACATGAAACTGCGAGAATTATTCGAGGCTACATGTGTAATTTGTGCAACTGTTGCTTGAATAGAAGAATGAAAGTTAATAGAAATATTAAAACATACAAACGGAATGTGTGCGCACTTTTCTTTAGTTTTTTCTTCGAATCGAGAGCGATGCGAGACTTAGCTGCCTATATTTCTTTTGTGTTCGTGTTCTCGCCGTTCCCGCGTCGTGCCGGCGCCAGCCCTGACAACGCTTAGCATGTTTTTGGTGCATCGTTCCTTACAGCAGTTCCAGCTGTGCGACGCGCTGTGTCGTGGTAAGGATACAGGATCCATGCGAGCCTCTCCAAACGCATAGACGGATCCATCCCACAGAAACAGGCAGTACACTATAGAGCGAACGCCGAAACGATACAACACCGCTTGTGCGCACGACCTGGCTTGGGCATGTCATGTGCACATAGTGTAATCTTGCGTGCGCATGGCGTGTTGATGCGTCAACATCGTGTGATCTTCCGGCTCCGAGTTTCTCTGATACCGAAGAGGGCAGGGAAGGAATTTGGCTTGCGAGTGGCAAAGGTTTCAAGCTCATCTACCGGCATCATGCTTTCGCGGCTCGTAATGAACCAATTAAAAAGTTCTTGTGGTACAAAGCTCTTCATTGGGCACGCGAACACTTCCAGTATCCGACTAAAATTTCTAATGTGATCTGGGTGAAGCGCCCTTTAAGAGTAAATTACAAACGAAACAAAAGCCATGTGCACACTTGATTTTTTTTTACCTGCTTTCTATTTTCCCCTGACGGCACTCCATGGTTTCACATTCGCTCTCCATATTCCTGCTGCTGCGCGCAGGCGCCTCCTGTTTTCTGCCCCCCCACCACGCCCAAGTCTTCAAGGAGGTGCTTCAATTCCATGGGAACACTGGACTGGAAAACCGGCGGTAAAAAGCCGCCCGCCACGTCCTTGGCCATAGACGCCACTCTCCTCTTCCCGCCTGGGACGTGCTAACATTTAGGGTTGCAGAAATAGCGTCCTTTCCTGTGCCCTGCTCCAACCTCTCGCGCCATGTCAGTGCGGTGGGGTAAAGTGGCCGGCGCGTCCCATTTCACTGCTGCTACCGGTTGCTTCCCGGATGTTTGTTGAACTAGGGAACTATAGGTTGTTGCACCCCATAAAGTTCCGAAACGTCAATTTTGCCCGGTAACATGAATTACGGTCTCAAACTGTACTCGAAAGCAAAATTTGAGGCTAAATAGCGTTCATATAGGCACCAATTTTGAAAATAGGCATTTATGGGCACTTATAGACATTTAGGCACAAACCCCAAAAATAGGCATTTATAGGCACTATAAACACTATAAAAGCCACCCTCCTTTACCCCTAATTCATGCTCATATATCAAAGTGGCGCGATAGGAACGCAAGGAAAAAAATAGGCATTTGCCTATAATCAGGTCTCTAGTTATTACACTTTCCCTGTTCACTTTATCCGTTATCTCTCTTCAACACTGTCTGCTATAGAGTTATTTTCACTCTTATTCCTCAAACACTGCATTTGTATCATGACGTGTCCTTATGATATTTATCTCCCCTCCCCCGTTCTTATGTATCTCTTGTATAGGCCTTCTAGATTAAATAAATGATGATGATGATGATAATAATCATAAAAAAAATTACACCATCTCCCGCTAAAGGGAACCATGTGTAGATGTGAAGCAGCGGGCGCTAACGCTTACACTGGCGGCGGCGTTGACGCTGGCCCTCATCGCAGCGTTGCGCAGGAGAGAAAACTGGGAGGCGCAAAGCAGGCAGTGATGGAGCAGTGTTTCCTACTGGAACATGCCAATCGCTGCTAATGGGCAATGAGAGACAGAAGACTCCGACTGGACACAAAGACCCGCACTCCGCTTTTAGTTAACGCGCACGCTGCGAATTTTTATTGTTCAACAACGCACAGGAGAAATCTCCCACCGGCACCACCTTGGAGGTCAAGATCCATTGCCATATATACGGGGTGGCCAGTAAACGGTTGTGCAGCGCGAGCAGTCGGTTTTTTCAACCAAGAAACTCGCTAGCAGACGCTGCCTGCGTCGGCGTCGCGAGGCGAGAGAGGGGGGAGCATAGGAGAGAGAGGGGGTGACACGCATGCGCAGTGGGAGTGTGAACGCCGTGGGCAGGGATGCGTAGAGGAGAGAGGGGGAGCGTAGGAAAGGAGAGAGAGGGGGGACGCGCATGCGCAGTGGGAGTGTAGACGCCGCGGGCAGGGGATGCCTAGAGGGAGAGAGGGGGGAGTCTAAGAGGGGAGAGAGGAGGGGGAGGCACATGCGCAGTGAGGGTGTGGTTGCCGCGGGGAGGGATGCCTAGAGAGGGGAGAGGAGGTCTTTTTATTTTTGTTAAAGGGTTTGCGCATGCGCAGTTAGGGTGTGCACGCGGCACACCACCACCACCGAATTAAGCTTCGCCATAAGATGCATCACATCTAAAATATATTTCGCACGCTTCCGATGTATTGATCATCAGACATTCACAAGTTGTGATGTGTTTAACACGACTTTGTGCATTAATTTTAATTTGTCTGCAACTGTGACAGCTGTAGCGATGTCAAATGGTTTACGAAAATCGCATCGTTCATTATTGCACCTTACTTTTCAAATTCTGCATCCGCGATAAACCATTTATTTCTCTATAGAAAAACACAGGATTTGACTGCACTGTCAGCAGCTGTTGTTACAGTTTGCAAGTGCCAGCGTTATTCCCTTCAGCCAAATAGAGTGTACTCGCGTTGCTCATACCACCGTGTACCTGCATGTGGTTGTCTGCCTCTCTACCATCGTTCTCCGGGTAACTCTTGTCAATTCGTTGCCTTCTCCATTGATTTCGAAGGCCGGGTGCATACACGCTCGGCAGGGTCTCCGTCAACCGGTTGATGTTTACCAGTGCCTTTCGTATATCCCACGACTCCATGTATTGCCTTTTTGATGCTGCTATCTTTCGTTTCGACGACCCGGGCGGCATCGACGTTTATGCGATAGTCCAGCTTTTCGCTGTGTCCTGCCAGAACGTTCCGTACTGCATTCAAGCTCTGTAGTCGTTACTGTATTGACTCATCCATAACAGAAAGTTCGTCTCGCCAATGTAAGCATCACAATCTGCACAGAGAACTTCGTAGGATAACCCAGATCATCTTTCATTTGGCAGCCGGTCTTCGGTCGCGGAAAGAGGCGTCTAAGTGTTGACGTGGGTTTGTGTGCCACCCGGGCAGCATCCTTCCCCAACATCTTCGCCAGTTGCTCGCTGATTCCCTGTTAATAAGGACGGCGGTGCGAAAAGGTTGTTTGCGGGAGGTTTCATTGTTGACGGCAGCCTTTGCAGCAACCGGCATCAGGGGGAATTCCTCCGTCGTCAGGTCGTCAGCATACACGGCGGATGCAGCTCCCTGTTTACCCATTGTTCAAGAGAGCGGTAAGTGATCACTTGATCTTCTTTTGTTCGCTCCTCTTTGCAGTTGCAGATGACGTTTGTGCGTTTCAGAACGTCGTGACAGCCGTTGCTTTGTGGGCACTGGGGTGGTTAGGGTGCAACCTTAGATATGGACCAGTGTGCGTTGGTTTTACGTAAACCAAAAAGCTAAAACAACATTCCACCCGTCTCACTAGCACGTCATGGAAAGGAAGAACATTGTTATTTTCACCTTCCACCGTGAAATGAACGTCTGGCCACACTGAATTTAGGCGCGCTAGGAAACTGTCAACATGAGATTCCTTGATCATGCAAAAGACGTTATCCATATATCTCAAAAACGTTTTTGGTGGTTCGATGAATGTGTACATAGCTTGTTTTTCGATGTGTTCCATCGTCCAGTTTGTCGCTAGGCCTAAAAAGGCGGCATTTCACGGCTCCACTGCCTTGTTTACACGATACTCCCCCTAAGGACATACAGTGAACTCTCAATTGACTGAATTTTAAGGGACCGAATCAAATAGTTCATTAGCTGAATTATGGCATATGGCAGCGCACACCAGGTAAGACAACGATCACGCACACAGAGGGACGACACAAGCGCCTGTGTCGTCCCTCTGTGTGCGTGATCGTTGTCTTACCTGGTGTGCGCTGCCATATGCCATAATGACTTACCACCCTAGCCCGCAAATACGTTTTAAGCATTAACTGAAGTTCAGTAAGCTGAATATTCACTAGAATATGAAAAAAATTGAACACAGCAGATATGAAGTCAAAAGTGTGAAATGCCATTTATTTTAAAAATAATTTTTTCAGTTAAATTCGGATTGGCGCTCTTAAAGCGGACAGAGGAAACAAAGCTGTTCAGAGAGTCTACGCTTCTGTGCGCTGTTTCCGGCACAGCTTGCTACCGTGAGACGAAGTCTTGTAATTTTCAAACGTATTTTGCAGCCTCGGCTGAAGATACAGATTTCGAACCTGCCTCAGCACTTAGAGCTTTGTCGCACTCTTCTTTCGGTTCCGGACGAAGACTGTAAACATTTTTTTGAAATCTGATGGTTCTGCGCAGTTACTGAAGCGCACGTGGCTCGATTTCGTCCCCCCGTGCCGTCACTGCATTCACAAGTGATGTTCACCGCAGCCAATGGATGGGCGATTTCGGGGTGCCACGCATCGGCTACGCCAGTACTGTGGGAGCGGAAAACTTATTTAAATTGATCAAAAAATTAGCACGGGTCCGCAGATAATGCTCGTTCAGGTGAAATATTCACGACTCAGAAATTGGTTTAACTAAAATATTTTTTGCAGGGTATGTATAGGAAAATCGCCGAGGATTTTCTAAAAGTTCGTTACTTTGAAATATTCGTTAAACCGGCGTTCGCACAAGCGAGAGTTCGCTGTATGTACTCTTGGGGTAAAATTCCAATAGTCGGCACAGCTCGTCCGTGCTGACGTTGGTCCCTTCGCTGAATTTCTCACTTTTCTCCAGGGCTGTTTGAGCACCGGAGAGCGCGATGGGCACGAACACACTCGTGAACATCGAAACGACATCAAAGGACACGATGCTCTCGTCAGTGCCGATTCTTAGCTCCGACGTGCGCTAAACAAAATATGGGGCGTTTCTCACATAGGTTTGAAAAAGCTTTGATGAAGCGCGAAATGACACACGGACACGAGAAGGCACATATGGACACCTCGCAGCGCTACTAGCGACAGCATTTTTATTTTCAAAATCAGACTGCTTTTAAACCCTTATTGCCAGGCAGACAGTTCTGCACGTGACATCACTCAAATCTATGCGCGACAAGTCACTCTATCAAAAACAGATACAACCGTGTATCACCGCTTACGCAGGAAACCCAACTCCTTGTTTGACAATGCTATTGAAGGCATACTAATGCACAAATCATCGAGTGCATCGATAAGCTCGGCTTCCATGATTAAACGCGTAGTTTCATCCTTATGTCGACCAACAGAGACAGTGTTCTCGAACAAAGGCCGACAACCACATGCATGAACGTGAAGAGCGAGAAATCCCTCAGGCGGAAGTTTATTCGACTTGTAATTGTGCTCTCTAAGCCGCTCATTCACACACCTACTGATGTGGCCGACATATTGTTTCCCACACGAGAACGGAATACGATAAATAACAAACATCTTGGAGTTAATAAATTTGTTTCTATGCCTTTTTGTGCACAACACATGTTCCTGTCGAGATTGATTTGTCATAGCACACAATTTCCCGAGTTTATCAGGCACTGAAAATACCACCCTAATATTGTCGCGAATCGCCACATTCTTGAGATTATGTGACAGCTGATGAACATATGTAATTACGGCCGTGCATCTCGTTTCTGCCGTTAAATGGTCATGACTGTTTGGCTGGCTTGCCCTTCCGCGAATTTTTTCAACTCTTTTTCTCCAACAGACACTAAAACATCATCCGGATAACCATATTCTTGCAATCGTGAGATCTGATTATGGAAGCTTTGCTTTGTGAAGTGGGCACATGACTTGTTCAATGCGTTGCTGAGGCACGTCGTCGCGATAGCTCTCTTGGTTAGTTTGGAATGATTTGAATGAAATGGGAGTAACGCTTTTTTGAGCACGTGGCTCATAGTACCAGCATAGCCGGTTGTCAGAACAAACAAGTCCTAAATCTAAAAACCGGATACGTCCGTCACTCGGTAACTCAACTGTCACCTCAAGGGGCTTAAGACCATTCCAGAACACATTCAACACATTGGTACTCTCACTTTCGAAATTTTCCCACGACCTCTCAATAAAAATAATAAAATCATCAACATACCGAAAAACCTTTTTGCTTTTGTCCATCCACAACTGCTAAATTGTGTTGAAAATAGTATTGACGAATTTGGGGTGGTCAAGTTTTCTTCTGAGTCGGATGTGTCTGTCGCTGGTTTTATTACGTTGTTGAAATTTTATCTTACATCGACGTTCATCAAATGGAAGAATGATATTCTTTTGCAAAAAAGGAGGGTATCTGCATCGGCTCATGTATAGCACCTGTCTTAATTAATCTTTTTTCTTGCGGAACTTGACAGAACCGTGGCATATCGTCTCGAAGGGACAAAAGCAAGTTTTTCGGTATGTTGATGATTTCATTATTTTTATTGAGAGCTCGTGGGAAAATTTCGAAAGTGAGAGTACCAATGTGTTGAATGTGTTCTGGGAATGGTCTTAAGCCCCTTGAGGTGACAGTTGAGTTACCGAGTGACGGACGTATCCGGTTTTTTAGATTCAGGACTTGTTTGTTCTGACAACCGGCTATGCTGGTGCTATAGCCACGTGCTCAAAAAGCGTTACTCCCATTTCATTCAAATCATTCCACACTAACCAAGAGGAGCTATCGCGACGACATGTCTCAGCAACGCATTGAACAAGTCATGTACCCACTTAACAAATCAAAGCTTCCATAATCAGATCTCACGATTGCAAGAATCTGGTTATCCGGATGATGTCTTGAGTGTCTGTTGCAGAAAAAGAGTTGAAAAGAATTCGCGGAAGGGCAAGCCAGCCAAACAGTCATGACCATTTAACGGCAGAAACGAGATGCACGGCCGTAATTACATATGTTCATCAGCTGTCACATAATCTCAAGAAGGTGGCGATTCGCGACAATATTCAGATGATGATTAACTTCTTTTTGCATGAGTCCACCTCCATAAATTTGTTTACATTATCTCAGTGCGATACAAGGAAAGAGTTGCAGCGTAAAACTGTGTGGATGAAGTTTGGGTGCAGGGGTCCCTTTCATGCTGTTTTTTAAACTGTCCCCGAACTTATCTCCAACCTATAGTGTGATTGTTCTTACATAAGTCACATTTTTGAGAAAGTGAAGCTATGTTCTCGAACACAGGCCTAAAATTGCGACGAGTAAACTTTCACAATGTTCAATTGTAATTCACAGAACGGGGTCAGGATAACATGATCCGTAATGAGCTATGACGACGAGGGGAATACTCAGAATCTACAGTTTTACAGTAAGGTTGTCGTCGCGAACCCTGCGCCGTTGCTGTACGAGCTTCACTAAGATAGCTCGACGGGTAGATGTTCAGCAAAACGCGGCGATGAATAAAAAAGCATGGTTCATCCCTGCGGCATAGGAATCGCTATAACAAAAGGTGAAACGCGTCTTCACCGCAGTAGTTGATTGTTTATTGCATATTGATGTATTACGGCTTGCGCAATGTCTAGTGATATTCGACGTTGATGTTTTGACAGGAGCCTGTCAGGTCGGGGAGTAGCATGGTCAAACTAAAAGGACACTGACCATAACAAGAGCACTGGAAAAGAGACTTGCCGGCTCTTGTTCACATTGCAAGCGAATACGAGTGAAGCGATGTTTATGAAGGTTTCAAAATGTGACGTAAGCATCGTATGTAGATATGAAGAAGGGTTCCATTATTTTTGTTTCAATGTAGTATCCGTCGTTTAATCAGAATAAACTTTAGGTGGTGTCTTGAAGACAGATTGTTTTCTTTTTTTTCAAGAACATAGCGTAATACCAATGAATATGATCGCTCAAGTTTTCTGCGAGCTCTACCAAAGCGTTTGAAGACACTCTTAAATTTTGAGCATTTCTTAGCGAACTTCGGCGACTTTGAGCGTATCTATCTATCTATCTATCAATCTATCTATCTATCTATCTATCTATCTATCTATCTATCTATCTATCTATCTATCTATCTATCTATCTATCTATCTATCTATCTATGTATCTATCTATCTATCTATCTATTTATTTATTTATTTATTTCGTAATACCCTCCGGGCCAAAGGCATTATGGAGGGGGGTGAAACATGATTTTTTTTCCTTTACTCGTACAATGTTAGCTAAATAT